>JASANE010029367.1:0-11184 GCA_030248225.1 Trileptium ribeirensis | reverse complement strand
ACTGGCTAAATATATGTTTTCGAATAAGTGTATGCCAGCATCTGTATATAGATTACAAACTTAGTACCAATCTACCTCTTTCGCAGTGTAAAATATACGTATTGAAGTAAATATTGTACAATCCCATGGCAGAAGTAGGAATCGCAATTGAATTACAAATCTTGCTGTGACCAGAATGGTTTGGATTGTTGAAGTTAATTGAAGCAGTGTTGCTCAGAATTTTTTTATCGGGCGTCGTAGTAAAAACGAACGGCTAAAACACCTAGTATACCTACATTTGAACCTCAATTAATTCAACATTTCTCAATATGACACAGTCACAATTTGGCAGTGCCGTGTTTCACAGGATTAAAATATTAAAGTGGAGAATATATACATGTTTGAAATGAGAAATTATGAAACAAAATTACGTCGTGGGCCGAGAAAAGGGGCGTACATACTTTTTTAATTTTCGAGAAAAACACAATTCAAAATTTTACACATTTTAAAACTTCTCATGTGACTTAATGCAAATGGTCCCAAACATGATTTATAAATTATTAATTAATTATTTTGAACGTTCTAAAACTTATTTTATACGCATAAACTAATAATACGAAGTAGTCAATGGGTTTATGACAAAAAGACCCTCATGTACGCTCATTGGCAGGGCCAAATAAAATTAATCTAAAAATTATGACTATAATATTATTAAAATTTTTCTTGCTGATACTCATACTGATCCTGATACTCCATATTCAGTGAAATTCTATACGATACAGAAGACCTATAATTTGTATCTGAAACATCGTCTTTGCTTTTCTAGAAACACAACCAGCACAAGTATTTTAAGTTCTAAAGCTCATTTTGAGAAACCCACAACTTATAAAATAACTATCAGCTTATTTATCAGCTTATATAGAAAACTCTTACTCACTAGTTATAAGCTGCTTCAATATAGTTGTATCCCAGTCAGTAAAATGATCGTAGAGTGAAATTGTAACAGTAGTAAAGTAGGCCCAATAAGCGGAAGTCCACGATTTAAAACTCTAAGTTTTTGGGGGTTGAGAACTTATAATAATAACTCTGCCGGAAACTGGTTAGAGAAACTTGTTTTGAATATTATACATAACGCAAAGTCTCTCTTACCTAATCCATTTTCTTTTATACCGAGAAGAAAAGTATGGTTACAAAGTGTTTAGGAACGCATAATAATAGTCATGTAGTGGTGATTTTTGAACGAAAAAAATTATGACTACAGTTTTGCTAAAATTAGATTTTGTTAAAAATTATATTTAAACAACCAGTGTTTCAGGCATTAAATCAACGACTTAAAAAGGAGGAACGACTCGCACATTTAAACTTGTAAATCCTGAATTTGATCTCAAAATTTGAGCTTAAAATTTGATCAAATTGTGATCAAAATTTGACAGAAATCATTAAATTTGTAAAATAAAATGTGAAACTTCAAATTTGCAATTTTGAAAGACTTAAATCGAGCACTGTTCGATCGTATCACTTTTAGCAAATCAGTGCAAAAAAGATATCATGAAAACTGTAGAGCTTAATATTAATAAACGCTGCAATAAAATTTGAAACATCCCGAATTATCGCAGGTTTTCATCACAAATTACAGTCAAATTCCTATTAAATTTTGAACTCAAAGCTTAAGCACGAGATTTTAAGGTGTGAATGAAACTTTAGCCTATATTTGATAGATTCCATTTGGAGTCCATAGTACCAAAAGATTCTAAAACTAAATAGAAACATATCACGACACTTTCATACTTTTATATATAATCTAGATGGTCGATATCTACAACGTGGAATCGTCTGAAGTACTGTTTGAGTCGTTTTGAAATGTTTTAACTGTAAACACAACGAACTAGCATGTGGTTTTGACTAAGGTGGAATCCTTTTTCAAAGCCTAAGTGTATTTTAAAGGGGCAACGGATTTTGTAACGAGGGTCTTATGATACGTTTAATGACTTTAAAGCAAGCGAAACTTAATCCCAGTAGCCTAAGCTGTAGGTATACAAATTGTGCTGTTCTCGTCATATTTAGCCCAAGCTAAGGGTCATATATGAGATTTATACTAAGCCTAACTTTAAAACGCAGGGGTTGTCGGTATTTGACGCGCTGAGCAGTTCTCTTTTTACTATACGCATTGTTTTTCAGCTTCACTTGAGCCTAAAACCAAATTCGGCGTGGATACCTAAATTTTGTCCGACAGTTTTAAAGTCAATCTATTTAAAGTCAGTTAGAAAAATTTTTTCTCAAATTAGTATTAATAAAAGTATGTTAATGTTCGGCTATTCGATAACTGCACTAATAATAAAATATTATAGAAAAAACATTATCAGGAAATAATTGAATCTATTGATATAATAATAACTATTAATTATAATCTTTTAATAATTGAATGGAATAATGGATAATCTATCAATGAATAATTGAATTTAATAAATATTTATTAAATTGTCTTGTATATAAAACTAAATTGCATCAAGTTTATTCATAAAACATATCTACCAATATATAAAGCGCCTCAATTCACAATATTCCTACTACGAAACATCCCAAATATATATTATGGAATAACTTTTGATATATTATATATTATAATATATATAATTATAATAATATTATTATAATATAATTATATATAATAGATTTTAATAAAAAATGAAAGATAAAAACGGGGAGCTATACAGATTCTTCTCCAGCAAGAAGGAACAAGTATTCGATGACATTTACCAAATAAAGTATATATAGTTACCATTACTTATCGACCTAAAAATAACTTAAATCCTAAGATACGCTATTCCACAAGCTCCGCCGCAGTTAAATCCCGATGGCCTACTAAGGCTATCTGTGAATACAAAATCATGTAACGTAATTGTATCGACGCGGATGTGGAGAGGCGCTGTTGGTGGTGACCTAAATATTCATCCAATGTGCTTTTAGTGTCAATCACAAAAAACTAAAACCGCTATAATAGCAATTAAGTGTTCAGCTCTTAATTTCCAGATAAATGGATCTTTAAATATCAAAACTTAAAAACTCACTGAACTAATCTGTAAAAAGTAAAGCCAAACATATACAAAGTGACTAGTATTTTTAAAGATTAACATTGGGACTCAATTTCTTCAGGGTCCTTAATTTATTAAGAACTCTATGTGAGATACTGCAGACACAGTGCCCATTCTAAGCTGCTTTTTCACATATGGGCAATGTGCTGCAGGATGGAACGAGTATCTCATTGGTACAAATACTAAACCAACCAAGGGTACACAGATCAAGGCATATGTAGATTGCTTATCATATCTACGACACATTGATTAGATCTACACGGCAGCGATGTTTATCCCTACGCTTCGCTTTTGCAGTCTAGAAATTATTATATTGGGCTCAACGAAAGCATTTTGTAGAAGCATTGCATAAAAATTAACACATTTATGTATAGTCTAACTGGACACATTTATATATCGATATCCGAAATACTCTATGTATTTAGCCGCAATCATTTGCTGTAAAAAATTGTCTATAATTACGAAAAACCATTCTCCGAGTAAAAATATTATCTATAGATAGGTACCTAACGTTGGCCACTAAAGAAAACGTTTCTTGAAATTCTAGAAATTCATTCAATATCGCGACTTAAGATATTGCGTAAATAATTATATCCGGCTTTTATAACCTAAAACCCGTAGTCTATTATAATTATAGACGAACTGTTGTTTCAATAGTCTTTAAGAGCTCTAATCTTAATACTCCTATAATAAATCTTGCAACTGGGAAAGATATTATGACCGGTTCGAGGTTTAGCACAATTATTCGTGATGGTGACATTTCGCACAATATTTTTGTCCAAATCCAAACAGCATTTTGAGTACCGTATAACATATTTCCTGTTTGGATTACATGACCTAGAGACGTGCCTATACAATACTAAAAATTAACAATATAAACGTATCAATTGTCAAACAAAACCTATAATATGCCGATTAAACAGAAGTTATTATAAGACTAATTTATAGATTTAATAACCTTTAATAAAAGAATAATTTGCTACTACAGTATGGATCTTCATAGCATTTGCAATATAGTGTAATATTACGATACAGTAATATTTTAGTTGTTATTTAAAACATTTTGGAACAAAAAAAGGGATTGGTTGCATTTAAAATTTGGAATCAAATTGAACTGCACGAATTATATACCTAATTCGACACTT
Organism: Trileptium ribeirensis; assembly: GCA_030248225.1. Taxonomy (NCBI): domain Eukaryota; kingdom Metazoa; phylum Nematoda; class Enoplea; order Enoplida; family Thoracostomopsidae; genus Trileptium; species Trileptium ribeirensis. Next base: position 6,968 of record JASANE010029367.1, on the reverse strand, counting down.
TAAACCATACGCTCTCATACTGTGGGGTTTAAACTTTGAGACCATTTGAAATTGTGTGGTTTAAACTTTGACACCATTTGAAATTGTGTGGTTTAAACTTTGAGACCATTTGAAATTGTGTGGTTTAAACTTTGAGACCATTTGAAATTGTGTGGTTTAAACTTTGAGACCATTTGAAATTGTGTGGTTTAAATTTCGAGACCATTTGATATTGTGTAGTTTCTTTTTATTTATTATAGAATCACAGACCTAGACCTTCGATGACAATTCACACACACACACACAATTTGTTTGAGTAAATTTAACTCTGCAAATTCTATTCCTGACTGACACTGTTGTACACCTATTTGAAATTTCATGATCATATATCTAAATTCAATCCCAAATCAGAAACTTGTATACAAACACTGGACATGGTGCCAACGTATTTCTAAGACATTCTACACTTTATAGTTTCCGTGCTTTCATTCACACACGTTCAGCATCTGAACTGAACTCTAAAAAAGTATGTGGTGTGATGAGATTGTTGTTGCATCATCAACGCTATACGTGCAGTCTTGCTTATACGAAGCAACAGCACCTCACGTCAGTGGACCCAAGGTAATGTGGTTAATAATACGTCCTCATTAATAGTTTTTGCCTTAAAATCTTTAAAGGTATTTTTAAAAGCCTAATAGATCGGGGGGAATGAATGAAATGCATGCTATGCCGTTCTCGATATACAAAGCTTAAGGCTGTGTCTTAGCCTAAGCTCAGATCTTCTGATACGTTTGCATTTTTTCGATTCATTGCATCTTAGTACCTCCAATGCCAGACTATGGAATTTAGTAAACGAATTCGAAGACATTTTATTCGATAACCTCTTTCCCCAATATAGTTACGTGCACCCGAAAACCAGTGGCCTGGGAACCCAAATATGTTATGATATATTCAGGTGGCGTTTCAGTTTGTCAATAAAATCAGAGATCAGAACAGCATCGAATTCTGATTCATCGAGAGATCTAATATGATTGTTTGTTTTGTTCTCCAAAACGAACTGAGCAATTACACCGCAATAACAGCTTGATTTAGGATAATCTTTAATATATACATATATAACAGATTGCAGCGGAACGTGTTTGGAACATCTGCCGATGACAAAGAGTATATACCATATTGCTATCATAGTCAAAATAAATAATTGATTGGAAATAATTACATTTTTCCATATATGGTTTCATCACAAACTTTAGTATTGAAATCTAAGTGTATCAGCCAACTACTATAGCATTTTTATCTTGTAATGTTACAATAATTATCATTTCTGAATCATCCGTCCGTCGTTTATGGTATATCAGCGCTATCTGCAAATCACTACTTTGAACAGTATTTTTCATACAGCATTCAGCTTTTAATAACACCGATGGTTGCTAAGGTAACTAAATGGCTCAAAAATGGACTCTTGATGTTGGCCAAAATTTATGCTATTTTTAACTGTTGTTGTTTTCTTAACGATGACTGACAAAGGGCGCAGATCCGATTTGAAAAATGGGGGGGGGCGCAGCTCTAGACAAAATACATATAATTCGCACATATAATCATAGGATAGCTCCTGAAAATTCTAAGATGTATATGCGAGTGTGTGGGGATGCAACATCGCTTTAATTCTTGCCTTATTAAAAGATTATATTTTAAACAGTGGGGGACCGTCCCCCATTTGAAAAAGTGGGGGACCAGTCCCTCCTGTGCGCCCCTTATCTGCGCCTGTGAAAATGACCCCGAGATATATTATAAGAGCTTTATACCATACTGAGGCCAGTTATTGCACTTTTATCTGCCTATTTCTAAACCATAGTTTTCGCTAATCTTTAGGCGTGAGGTAACGAATTTATTAGACGGGTACTTATTCATTAAAATCTTTCTTTTAGGAAACAGGTTTTCAAATACAGTTATATTATGGTAAAACAGCGATAAATATATGAAAAAAATATTAAGACCACTCCCAGAGATTGTAAGAGTTTTAGCAGAATTTCAAAGCTTGGCCATATAACCTACTATTTATGTTTGATCTCACACCATTGAAGATTGGTTAAGTAATATAAAACAGCGATAAATATATGAAAAAAATATTTAGACTACTCCCAGAGATTGCAAGCGTTTTAGCAGAACTTCAAAGCTCGGCCATGTGATTTATGTTTGACCTCACACCATTGAAGATTGGTTAAGTAATATAAAACAGCGATAAATATATGAAAAAATATTTAGACTACTCCCAGAGATTGCAAGCGTTTTAGCAGAATTTCAAAGCTTGGCCATATAACTTATTTATGTTTGACCTCATACCATTGAAGATTGGTTAAGTAATATAAAACAGCGATAAATATATGAAAAAATATTTAGACTACTCCCAGAGATTGCAAGCGTTTTAGCAGAATTTCAAAGCTTGGCCATATAACCTACTATTTGTGTTTGACCTCACACCATTGAAGATTGGTTAAGTAATATAAAACAGCGATAAATATATGAAAAAATATTTAGACTACTCCCAGAGATTGCAAGCGTTTTAGCAGAACTTCAAAGCTCGGCCATATAACTTATTTATGTTTGACCTCACACCATTGAAGATTGGTTAAGTAATATAAAACAGCGATAAATATATGAAAAAATATTTAGACTACTCCCAGAGATTGCAAGCGTTTTAGCAGAATTTCAAAGCTTGGCCATATAACTTATTTATGTTTGATCTCACATCATTGAAGATTGGTTAAGTAATATAAAACAGCGATAAATATATGAAAAAATATTTAGACTACTCCCAGAGATTGCAAGCGTTTTAGCAGAATTTCAAAGCTTGGCCATATAACTTATTTATGTTTGACCTCATACCATTGAGGATTGGTTAAGTAATATAAAACAGCGATAAATATATGAAAAAATATTTAGACTACTCCCAGAGATTGCAAGCGTTTTAGCAGAATTTAAAAGCTTGGCCATATAACTTATTTATGTTTGACCTCATACCATTGAGGATTGGTTAAGTAATATAAAACAGCGATAAATATATGAAAAAATATTTAGACTACTCCCAGAGATTGCAAGCGTTTTAGCAGAATTTCAAAGCTTGGCCATATAACCTACTATTTGTGTTTGACCTCACACCATTGAAGATTGGTTAAGTAATATAAAACAGCGATAAATATATGAAAAAATATTTAGACTACTCCCAGAGATTGCAAGCGTTTTAGCAGAACTTCAAAGCTCGGCCATATAACTTATTTATGTTTGACCTCACACCATTGAAGATTGGTTAAGTAATATAAAACAGCGATAAATATATGAAAAAATATTTAGACTACTCCCAGAGATTGCAAGCGTTTTAGCAGAATTTCAAAGCTTGGCCATATAACTTATTTATGTTTGATCTCACATCATTGAAGATTGGTTAAGTAATATAAAACAGCGATAAATATATGAAAAAATATTTAGACTACTCCCAGAGATTGCAAGCGTTTTAGCAGAATTTCAAAGCTTGGCCATATAACTTATTTATGTTTGACCTCATACCATTGAAGATTGGTTAAGTAATATAGCGAAACCTAGTTTTGCAATATATAGCGTGGTTTGCGAAATTTCAGCCACAAATGTATATATAGGGGACCTGGGAACAGGGGGTGGAGGCCGGAGAGGGTAGGTGTTACCCCGATAAATCCAAATGGAGAAGTGCATCTTTCTTTCTTTCCAACCCCCTCCCAGAAAATAAGCGCAAATTCAACAACATATTTCCGATTGTCAATTTACAAAAATTTTCTGCGCCCCATTGGCGCGCGAGGGCGTGAAAGGGAGTAAATATTCCTTCACCGTTGTGGTCCCATATACCGCAGATATATTTCATCGAATCTTGCAAATTTTGAATGTGCTTTGTTTTAGCTTGCAACCAGACGTGTTTAATGATAGCTTCATATATGCTCATAGGAGAGGTAACTAGGGTTACCCTCACCCATGATGCCTCGGTTTTCCCACTGACAGGTGTTCCAACCCCCTCCGCTGCCAAAGCCATAGGCAGCGACGCAGGTGCCAAACACATAGGCGGCACTCAGGGCGCCGCATTTCACCGACGACCACTCGCTCCTGCCGACAGGCTAACCACGCCTCGACAATCTCTCGACATCGCCGACAGGTTTATTATCATTTAACATTTCCAAAATATTAAAGTAGTAATATTAAATTTCAATAATTCTATAAATTCTAAATTTTATTTTGTTTTCCATTTACATTTGTCCTACATTTTATTCTGCAGAATTGTTGAACATAAATTTCCTTCGAAGCACTGAATAGGTGACCAGAATAAATTTCCTTCGAAGCACTGAATAGGTGACCAGAAAACAACTATTTTTGCATGGCACTTGTCTCTGCGCTGATATTAATCTAATAGATCAATATTTGTTGCGTATACACGAATAAAGAGGCCGGCAGTACTTGCTTTCAAGCTTAGATAGCTTCGAGACGTATGGAGACATACTGTTTTTCTCATAAAGACCCCAAAATCAATTGTAATTCTTTAAGCGTGTTCACACGCTCAAACTTTTCGCTCAAATTTTGAGCTCAAAAGTTGATCAAATTTTGACGGTGATTTTTAAATAAAAATGCGATATTTTAAAATTTAAGATCAAGATTTCAGCTCAAACTTTTTCAGGTAATACACCTTGTCCGTTATTGGCTAGAGGAATATTCATGAAAAGTTTGAACAGTGTACACACGTTCCAACTTGGAAAAAATCCAAAAAAGAAGCTTTCAAATTTTGAAGTTTGAGCGTGTGAACACGCCTTTTAAGACAGCAACAAATGCGCAATTGTACGTTCGAATTTGTCTCCAGCTCTCCTCAATTTCACTTTAGTTCTCGCATCAAACATCCCAAGATTCGCTAATTTTGATTGATACTGCAGAGTGTGTTTATAGTAAAATCGCTCGGGAAAAGCCAAAAAATAGCAATAAAGAAATTTTTGCTATATCTACCATTATCTTAGTATATAAGACAATTTGACAGGCCCAAACAATCATTTTACTCCACTATACTTGTTATCTATTTTTCTGAACATACTTAATTTAATAAATAAGAAACTAAATAAATCATAAAAATAAATAAATAAAGAAATAAGTCAGAGATCTTTGGCACAAAAATCAAAGACTACAGCTATGTCAATCATAAAAAACTTTAAATGAATGCTCACATGTCAGTCCGACCTGTTGCCATGGCGAAAAGAATGTTGGTTCGACGAACGCTAAATAATTGTTTTCCTACTCGAATATAGTCGCGGTAGAAAGAACGAATATTACAGCTATCATCAGACAGGTAATATATGGTTGTCCCTTGGTGCCTAAAGCTGAAGTAGATTGGGTTTTTAATTGGCGTTTCGGGCCCAAAATTACGATACCCGGCGCTTGTAGCTGTAGCTAACTAGCCATTATACCTAGATACTTACCGGAACACATCTATTGTACATTCATAATTTAAATATTTCTACATGTATAAATATGAACATATATATTTATATAAAGGTATGATTGTATAAAAGGTCGTGTGGCGCTGTGGTTAGAGCGTATATCTCAGAAAAACTGAAGATCTGCACACACGTGTTCGAGTGCTTCTGTGCACATAATCGTCTTGGGCAAAAACCTAAGGCCACGTTGCTCCAGGGTACCCACTTGTAAAATGGGTAAGAGCTTTCTCGGAAGTTAAACATAGTTCCCCTGTCGGAATAGCCATCCCTTCAAGGCTTGTGTTTTGGCAACACAGGCTGCGATTGCCACGAAACGTGAGATCCGCACACGCAACCCAAGTATAAAAGTAATCATATATTATGCTATATTATAAGAGCTAAAAGGTATAATTAAAATATTGACCCGCCAAAGCTGGAAGTCATTGACAAAAATCCGGTATGCAAAGTATTGTGAGTATATTATATATATTATTCATGTCTATGCTAGAAACATATACCCTAAGGCGAATATACCCGGCTTCCCCTGCATTTTTAACAACGTACTTCATGAATTAGTTTGCATTTCGACTATCGTTGAACACGCTGTTGCCGACGCGACAACACAAACTCGGGTGGTTTGGCTTTTACAGCAGAGCGTGCTAACCAGTGAGCTATGACGACGCTGTTGTTGTGTTCCTTATCCATAACGTCAACAGAATATCAAAACGCAACCGAACGCACGCCACGCAAACGAAATGAGTTCAGTTAAGGTTCTACTATATATTGTAGTAATTTTCTGTCAGGCAATAACATGCGGTAACGGGTTAAACATCACAATGGAGGTATGTTGCAGAAAAAGACAGTAGCATAACGTTGACCGTGTGCAGCTGTACAGTGTAAAGATGCCCCGGGAACCTGCTGTCAGTCCGTACCATGCCCGGCCCAAGGTTATGCGTATCCGAGCATCATAACTCCTGCGTTTTGTAATGAAACGTAGTTCTCTGTAGACCAGCATATCCATACACGGTGGACCATTTTTATATTTTGTATTAAATTTCTTAATACGAGCTAAGCTGACTAGTACTAAAATTGTCGCTGTATCTTCAAAATTAATCAATTTCCGGCTGGGGTTGGAGCTAACAGAAAATCGCTATAGAATAAAACACATTAGCATGGCAGCTCCGACTGCTTATTTTCGTGTTTGAAAAAACAGCATATATATATATGTCACATCTACCCGCAAAACTAGGAGATTATGTGCGAAGTTTCTTAAGTCAACATTCCATGCTTTAATCTCAATAATGTTGTCCGATATAGAATTGTTTTTGCAACTCACACACGGTGACAGGACAAAGGAAAATAGTAAGACAACGAACGACCAATGCGTGACAGGTACAACAAGGTTACGGAAAGCACAAATGATGCCGTGGTCGCCGCGATCATAGCTATTATGAATCGATGACGATGTATATTATTTAAACGGCATTGTGAAATTTTATGATCGACAGTGAA
>JASANE010029366.1:0-50525 GCA_030248225.1 Trileptium ribeirensis | reverse complement strand
TTGCTCTATGCAAAAATATCGCTCACCTGATTACAATTAATCATACGTATATTCGTTATATGAAGTTCTAGTTTTAATAACCAAATAACAAGGTGTTGTTTTCATTGGAACATAAACCATGTATTTTCACCCAAACGTTATTTCGAATCCGTGGCGTGCTGACTTGTTTTGTTTGAGAATAAATGCATGCTTTTCGTTACTGACACACATTTTAACCCAAAGTTTATTTGGAATCCTATGTCATGATGTTCTGACTAGTTTTTGATTTTTTTGTGAATAAATGCACGCTTTTCGTTAGTGACATACATTTTAACCCAAATCTTATTTCGAATCCGTGATGTGCTGACTAGATTTTGATTTTTTGTGAATAAATCCATGCTTTCCATTACTGATACACATTTTTAACTCAAAGCTTATTTGGAATCCTATGTTATGATGTGCTGAATAGTTTTTGATTTATGAATAAATGCATGCTTTCCATTACTGACACACATTTTAACCCAAAGTTTATTTGGAATCCTATGTCATGATGTTCTGACTAATTTTTGATTTTTTGTGAATAAATGCATGCTTTTCGTTACTGACATACATTTTAACCCAAATTTTTTTCGAATCCGTGATGTGCTGACTAGATTTTGATTTTTTGTGAGTAAATGCATGCTTTCCATTACTGATACACATTTTAACTAAAAGTTTATTTGGAATCCTATGTTATGATGTGCTGAATAGTTTTGATCTGTGAATAAATGCAGGCTTTCCATTTACACACATTTTAACCCAAAGTTTATTTGTAATCCTATGTCATGATGTTCTGACTAGTTTTCGATTTTTTGTGAATAAATGCACGCTTTTCGTTACTGACATACATTTTAACCCAAATCTTATATCGAATCCGTGATGTGCTGACTAGATTTTGATTTTTTGTGAATAAATGCATGCTTTCCATTACTGATACACATTTTTAACTCAAAGTTTATTTGAAACCCTATGTTATGATGTGCTGAATAGTTTTTGATTTGTGAATAAATGCATGCTTTCCATTACTGACACACATATTAACGCAAAGTTTATTTGGAATCCTATGTCATGATGTTCTGACTAGTTTTTGATTTTTTGTGAACACATGCATGCTTTTCGTTACTGACACACATTTTATCCCAAGCCTTAGTTCGAATCTTAAGTTATGATGTGCTGACTAGTTTTTGATTTGTGAATAAATGTATGCTTTTCTGTTACTGGCATACATTTTAACCTTAATCTTATAAATAAATGCAGGCTTTTCGTTATTGACAAACATTTTATCCCAAACCTTATTTCAAATCCATAAAGTGCTGACTAGTTTTTGATTTGTGAATAAATGCAAGCTTTTCGTTACTGGCATACATTTTATTCCTAGCCTTATTGCAAATCCATAATGTGCTGGCAAGTTTATGATTTGTGAATGAATGCATGATTTCCATTACTGACACACATTTTTAACTCAAAGTTTATTTGGAATCCTATGTTATGATGTGCTGAATAGTTTTTGATTTGTGAATAAATGCATGCTTTCCATTACTGACACACATTTTAACCCAAATCTTATTTCGAATTCGTGGCGTGCTGACTAGATTTTGATATATGAATAAATGCATGCTTTTCGTTACTGACACACATTTTATCCCAAGCCTTAGTTCGAATCTTAAGTTATGATGTGCTGACTAGTTTTTGATTTGTGAATAAATGTATACTTTTCTGTTACTGGCATACATTTTAACTTAAATCTTATAAATAAATGCAGGATTTTCGTTACTGACAAACATTTTATCCCAAACCTTATTGCAAATCCATAAAGTGCTGACAAGTTTTTGATTTGTGAATAAATGCATGCTTTCCATTACTGACACACATTTTAACCCAAAGTTTATTTGGAATCCTATGTTATGATGTTCTGAGTAGTTTTTGATTTGTTTATGAATAAATGCACTTTCCGTTACTGACACACATTTTAACCCAAAGTTTATTTGGAATCCTATGTTATGATGTTCTGAGTAGTTTTTGATTTGTGAATAATTGCATATAGACTATTAAAATGACGCTAAAATGCTTAATGAACAGTACAATTCCACCGTAAGTCGATTCGACTGCGCAATAAACAAGATATTATCACGAAGTACCACGCTTGCCAGTGTAAATACAATTCATTCAAACAGAGAAACCTGTACATTGCTCCTTATGTGGGATAGTGATTTTATGTTGATTTTATTATAGCCCAATGCTTGTTTCAACTACTTATTTATCGCACAATCTGAGATTTTTTGTTGCTTTATGCTTGATTGTTTTGTACTGTTTTATCTGATATGCCTTATGTCAATGTTTTATTATGTATGCTTGTGTGCTTTCAATGTGCTATGCCATAACAATTTGGCACATGTTCTTGTGAATATATTTTTGGGCCAATGGCAGCCTCAGGCTTTATTTCACCGACACCTTGGAAAGACTTATGGAAAAGCTCTATCGGGCTAACAGGTTAGAAAACGGCGTCACTTACTAACACCTGGTTTCACTAATACTTATAGCTCATGGCTACCGCAAATTCTACTCGTTCTTATGCGTAGGTTTATTTTTGATATAAATACCACCCTTCACTTTGCGAATAGTCAAAAATAAAACAATATATGGTAAAACAAATAAACCTCAGCAAAATTGCACTGTATCAGCAATGCAAAAGTACGGATTTATTGCGCTAACAGGCTAACAGGCTAAGTAAAATTCAATTACGGTTGGCAACACTGAAATCGTGTGCTGCTCCTGATCAGCTTAAGCTGAAGAACACTGATAAACTTCAGTTCCAATGTTGTTCCGATATATAGCTGTGTAGCCATAAACACTGTAATATTGGAACACATTGGACGAAATCAGCGCAAGATATTGCATGCTCAATATAGTAACCTTTGATTTAGTTTTGAACTTAACAGTATATCCACATACGCGGTTCCTGAGGAGGCTGCGAGGGTATCCGTTGCTTGTCAAAGGCTGTTGGTAGCCTATCGTCCAACGCCAACAACAACTATACTAAACACCGGTGTACACGACAAATAAGCTTACGGCAGAGAATTCAGAAATTTAGAAAGCTGTATATGCGTAAACGAACCATGAATGCGAATTGGAGCTGAGAATTTCGCCAAGCAGCTCGACGCGTAACAGCCCAGCTGGCGAGAACGGAACGAGCATAAATGTTGCAGAACCGCTTCAGGCAGGACTGACCCGACTTCCACCGTGCCGGGTCGGGGCACTAAATTTCGGGCCCTTCTCACCTCTGGTCAGAGATCGAATGATTAGTACACGGTTTAAAAGCTCTGGGAGTGCTTTTAAGAATTTTCATTGGGCTCATTTAACGTCTATCTTTATAAGTTCATATAACCTGTACACTTTATATCAAGAAGGCAGACACACGATTACAAACCGACGGGCCGGGCTGTGCTGAAATTTTTTAGCTCCGGGCCGGGTCGACCTTTATTTCCACCGAGCCAGTTCTGGACGAATAATGTGCGCCCGTTCTCACCCCTAATGCGAATACATGCATACATACATATAAGATTGCAGTTTCACGCTGAAAAATTGAAATATATTCAAAGAACATGCGTGGGTGAAGGTGAATCACATGCAGCGCACGGTCTGTGCTTTCTTAAATCCCAGAACAGTTTACCAACAATGTTTATCGTAATCAAAAATTAGTTAAATTAGTATATATGGTGCCCAAAATATCGCCTGACTTTGAAATCTCACATGATTCTGAAAGGACACTGTACAGCATCACCACAATCATAGCAGTTGCTCGAGTAATATTGTGTGTAGAGGCTATCGAATGATAAATTGCCGCAACCCTATACACATTAAATGCATTCTGAAACATTTCTTTCATTTATTTAGTAATGTAATGCCTACGAAATTTTTAACCATCGGTCAAAGTACCATAATAAGGGAAGGAATATTCAATTTATTTTAATTTATATTGCTGTACATATAAATTTTAGCAGTAATTATATTTATAGTTATTGTTGTCACATGACGAAAGATACAAAATTCTAGCGCGTGGTAAGTTTCGATTACCTACGCACTGGTGGACTAATGTCTTTCGTAATGTATCAGACAATTATGATTCAGTAACACATAAAATGCTTTTACACGGTAAACTTTCGTAATATTAATCAGCTTACTCAAAAGAAACCGAGGAAAACAAATTTCACATGCTCTAATTGTTTATGTCGTCTCGCCAAAATAATTGGCTAGAGGATCATAATATAAGTGTGTTCAGTGAACTAAACAAATGTCCTGAAAAAAGGTCGGCGGCAAGTTAATAATTCAGCTTCTTCGCCAACATTTGTGTCGTAGCATCATGGCTAAAAATTGTTGACATGGCGATAGGATACGGCAGCTGCCAGCTATTATTAGATTTATTGCTGTCTGTCTAAAAATTCATCATTTCATGCCACTATCGTAACCAGAAACTGACACTGAGGAGTATAACCTACCCAAGTTCCTGTTCGAACTATGAAGAATTTGTTATCGGTAAACCCAATTGTCCGCGTAAAAACCTTGAACATGTCAACAGTTCCAAGATGATATATTCTGTGATTTAATTGCAAATTGCATTGTTTGCTAAAATGTTTACTAATTTTCCACGATGTGTGTAGCATAGTTATAGGTTTTAAAAATCGTAATTTGTCTCAATATAAATATACATTTTATTTCTCACATGAATCAATAAACTTTTTAGATTGAATTGTAGAAAATATTCTGTGATGAGCGTATGCTTGAAATATGCACATATATTTGGCATCGTGTGTAACGCCAATTTTAGGGAACAATAGTGTAAACCGTATACTTGCATAATGTATAATCGGTAAAGCTTAACCGCAAATGATAACAATTAATTGTTCGTCAGTTTACCTTCGTCATTCGCAATATCTAAGGTTGACTAATGTCAAGTTTTACCCCTATAACTGGTGAGGGAGACCACAGGGTAAAAATTTAATATTCAAATGTAAAAGCCCAGGCCAATCTTATGCTTAGGCTCCAACTGAGGTTTGGCTTTTGGTTTAAGTCTAGGCTTAGCTTTAAGCTTTGTTGGAGATTGATAAGATCATCATAGCGGTAACTATAAATGACACAGTCTTTTGTTTTGCGAAGAATTTATGTTGTATTATTTTTAACAATAATGTATCAGGGTGTTGAATAGTTTTCATAATCACCGTCGGTTCAGAAAAAACATGGTTTGACAATACAAATAAGAATATTAAAAAAGCCACTAAGCATTATCACTGAGTATTTCGAAGGCGAAAGGCGACGAAAGGCCTCTAGCGCAGCATAATGCGCGTCTCAAACAATGTTTCTACTTTATGGCTTCCATATACTTGATAGAACTTCCATGTTCAAATGTTATGTAATATATGTTTGGTCAGCTCTCGTTTGAAATACATTTGTAACAGTGTTACAGCGACAAATGATGTTGAAACAGCTGCTTCCCTTTGCTTCACCGGTCTTTTATTACTAATGAACGGTTTGATGTCAAAATTCAAAATTAAAACTGTACTACAAATACTAATATTTATCCTTTTAATGCTCGAATTACTTTCCATAACAAACGCTAGGCAGCGTCACGAATCGTACCCGGTTTGCTTTTATTACAAAGGCGTACGCAGACCAGTGAATTTATTATTATATATATATCCGCTGCTTGGTTCTTTAAGGAACCTAGAAAAGCTAGCGAATAGCACAGGTGCAAAAATATGTCACGCGACAAACTCAGTTAGCAGAGCCTTCGCAATTTGCTATATTACCAACTGCTTCCATTGGACATTATGGGGTATGATGTTGCACACGGGGTTATATGTATAATAGCTACTTCTTGGATAGATAAGAAGTATTATTTAGTGGTAAAATACTGCGTTGGAACGTCAAAACGAAAAGAGTAAACAGCGGTCTAATACTTGAGCGACTATTGTCGTCTTTTTTCCGCTGCCTGCCCCGCGGTATTATATCTAGTACGCCACACACCCACAAACATTTTCCTAATCGAAATTCAGCGACGATGAGTAAAATATTTGAACAAACGTTATAAATAATCCCGTTTTTCTAGAGCAGTTTCTTTATAATCAATGTAAACTAATGAAAATCATGACTTAATTGGAAAAAATAAATGAACAAAACAGATATTTTCGACAGAAAAGATTGAATATAATAAAGTAAATAATATGACTAATATAAAGTTTTTGTCGTGACTCTGAAGAAGTTATTTTAGTGTACATGTTTGTTTTCAATTTCTTACTAAATCTACACGTTTCTTTCGCCTTCGACGGCCGAAAGACAACATAGAGGGCAAGCTTAAATAAAACACATAGACTTCGGCAAATAATTTTTACACCATGCAAAAGTGGTTCAACTATTTGAAGCAATTTGCTTCAACAGAAGCTAATCAGTCACAGTCAAATAAAGCACATCAAGTGTTTTAAGTATTTATTTAATTTTTCCAACAGCTAAAATTTAAATGTGTTTGATGCACGTGGAAATATCTTGCGAAATGTAGTACCTTTGGTGCGACTTTGTTTGACGGATAAATACGGAAAAAACAAAACATTTATTAAAACAAAACATGACGCAGTGGTGTTGACGGATTGCCACAATAGAATATGTAATTGAAGCACAGGCCTACAGTGATCTTTCATATTATTATGAACTATAAAATGAGTTATTGAAAAGTTATGAAATATTTAAAAGATTTTAAATTATTACCGAAATATTCTTCATTGCGGCGACTGAGTTTTGTAGTGCAGCTGCAGCCCCTGTCAAAAGAGAGCAGGTCGCAAACAAAATTTATGTCTGTATCGGTAGCGACTATGTGACGGACGGAACCTGACGCAGCGAATCGCACAATTACCGAGTGTCACCAGAGTTCGGACCAAATTGATTATTGCTCTGGCGCAGCACAAACTTTAGCTGATGTACTTGTAAAGCAGTATTTCGTTACAGCTGGCAGTTAGGTTTGAGAATTGCACGCTGTACACACCAACGCATGCAAGACGTTTGATCAAGAAATTCAACACGTTTGATCAAGATAAATAATCCAATACCGAAATATTTAACCGGTTGTCGGTACGCAATCACCTGCCTTGACCGTTGTGCATGTGGGCAGAAGCGTGAGTGCCGGCCATAATAAATAGCCGGGAATTTGCGCCGACACACCGAATCAAACGAGTTTGAACCGCGGGATGTGGTTGACTATGGAGATTCGTCGCGGCCATCGTTGGTTTCGTTCTGATCCAGGCGATCGAGGGTTCACGTGGTCGAGCAAAACAGTGTGTTCGCGACTAACGTTGATGAGAACCGTTTTCGTGCCAAAATCACTTTGTAATTTTACGACCCATTGAACACTGGAAACCCGTTATGCATCGTTTCGTTGAGGATCCAAACAAGATTTGCTTTCTGCCAAATCGTGTTGAATATGTGCCGCTGGAAGCGATGACTTTCGATCACGCGGGGCACATGGAGTTTATCGGTTGTCGCACACCGTCACCAAATTGCCCGAATGTTGATGAAAATCGTTGTTTACTTTAGTTGAATAAAGTCGCTGAAAAGAAAATGCGACTGCACAATGTGAGCTATATCGGAAGAAATCTAAATTCGTTAACTGTACTTCGAATACCAATAAGTACGAAAGCAGATTAGGTGCCCATTCGCTACCTGCGGAACATGCGCCTAGGGCATTCATAGGTAAGCAATAGATGTACCGTTATAACTGCCGATAATATACCGTTGCACGCTTTCGTTTTACACCTAATATCGGCATTATGTCGTCCCTCAAAGTAGATTTGAATTGCGCTCCAGGGTCAGTGACTTAACTTACCTTGGTAATTTAACACCAAATCGAGGTATTCTTACGTTGACAAATGAGTTGACACTGTTGACGCTGGACTATCATTAATTGGCAAAAGTTCAGGCCACCGAGATTACCGATCAATCATTGTGATAACATAACGTTCCCCGTAAAATTGTTGACAAAAATGATCGAGGTTTGCAGCCATAAAATTTATCTGCCGTTTGTTGGGTCAGCCACCAGCGCATATTCGTCCTTAACGTGTGTCGAGCACTATTTTAGGGGGACCCAATACCTATTTTGATATACATAATTTTGAGGTATTGTTTGCAAAATATTGGATGGACGGAGCGGGCCCCCTATTCCGTAGAGATTTATACCTGTGGGATCGGCAGTGATACTGAGTTGACAAACACTTGCAGATGTTGGTCATTCCGTTGACCATCCGCTATTTCAAAGATATTTGTTGTCGCCTAAATTGCTGCAATCGCTGCGCGCGATAGGCAGTGGTGGACGATATTTGCGTCCACCACTGGCAGAAACATGATGCGGAACTCGGAAATGCACGAAAACCAACCATTGCCATCGTTGATTACTGGGACTATTCGTATTGAAACTTTAGACCAGCACTTTATTGTCGGTGCATAGAGCCTGGATGACAAATGTCCCATCAGAAATGCCTGATATCTGAATCTGAACGTAGGAAAAACGCCGGTAACTTGACCGAGTGCCGACTTATTCCGACCGCCGGCACTGTACTTTCGGGAAACGAAAGCTCTTCTCCGAGATATAATGATACTAACGAGATTAATGGGTTGAATTAAATTTATAAAAACCATAGTCCACTTTTAGAATAAGCAAAATCTTGTCTGTCAAAATTTCGAAAGTTTCACTTTATCGTGATATTTTTTAACGTTGGCTCATTCTTGGTAAACACCAGTGCTCCATCGAAAATCTGACCGGTAGAACTGTAAGAGCGGATTGCCCATTTTGATGATTTGTTTATGGGAATGTCTATGTAAACTAAAGAAATAGCTTTGAAAATTTTGTCATTATTTCTGTGTATACGTCCAATAAAAGTTTCATATATAAACATTTATACATTAAAAATCACTAAACGTATCATGAGCAAACAATATCGAATTTAATTATTTCTTTTATTTCAATTTCTTTTCTTTTATTTCCATTTCTTTTCTTTTATTTCAATTTCTTTTCTTTTATTTTTTCTATTATTTCAAATTATTAAAATTTCAAATAGCTCACCTGTATCATCTATCTCCAACCGCGCGGGACTATATTTTAATGCCTGGCCATTATTTTTTGCAGTTCCCGTCACTATCGGACGTCCAGTGACAACGGTTCTACATCTCTCAACACTTCCATTTTTATGCTTTTAAAGCTTGACCTCGTGGATGTTTTCAATTCGCTAGCGTGTCCGCCACCAAGGGGACTTTGTCAGCCGCAATGTTTTCATCATTCTAATAAATATAATAATTATGAATGAACTTCTATAGCATTAGTCATAATGAATGACATATGAAATTACTGTGAGGACGCCGGGCGAGTTAAGTCAAAGTCAGAGTTTTTCAAAATGAACATGACCTATTGAACATCAAGATTACATGCAAATGACATCAAAATTATGTTCATGCATGGATATATGTACAAAGAGCTATCCTATGATAAAATTTGATTCATGATAGCAACAGTTAAGAATATTCAATAAAAATTTGAAAGGAAACGAGTACTAATTTTATACGTTAACCCTACATCCTGACGCTCCGGGGTAACCGGGGTTGCCGGGAGGAGGGTCATCAGGAATGGTGACTAAATGTTGACGACCCCCCTCAACCTCATTTTCTCGAAAAGTGAGGAAGCCGCCCCACTTCGCCCCGCACCAGCGTGCTGCGCGCCTTCCACTTGCTATACTATTGTGAAATTTACTTTTTATTAGGTTTTTTGCCGTTTCTTTGAGTACTGCTGTATTCTGTGAGAACATGTAAAAATTTGGCAAGCATTTACATATGAGTTGAGACATTTAAAAATCATGCAAAAGTCTGCTCGCAGATATCGCAGCACTATGGTGCCAAGATCAAAAAGATTTAGGCGCTCCTTGTCACTTATAGCAGCACCGCTATTTGTGTAAAGCAATCTTCGTGTAAAATATTGTTTTCGTTCGTTTATTCTTATATTACACTAAAACTAGCATTCATCGTATCCAGCTCAGAGGAATAGAGACCAATTTCCGAAACCAATGTCTGGTGTGAAACGTTTTAGCAATTGCTATTTGCACAAAGGTCGACACCAGTATGCAACAATTGAACTGCAGCAACGATTTCAGCGTCGAGACCAGACCACGATTAGCGTAAGAATTGATCACAGTGATCGCATGCAAAACATTCGTCTTCGTCCTCGCGCTGACTTTCACATCAAAGTGTTGACCCAGCGGGTCGCGCTGTAAACAACGGAGCCGAGGTGTTGACCAATGTTGCTTGACTGTGGTCGATAGAGCAAAGATGAGTAGTATTGTTTATTTAGGCTCGTGGGCACTGTGCCGTCGAATTTGTTTCTCGTTTGGGCCTTCCGTGGTGCTAGGTGGTTGAGGTCTTATGTTGGTGTGCACAAATTGAAAATTTAAATTTAAATTAATAAAAGCAAATTGCTACGCTATTACATGATGATTCACTTTCTAGTGGGATGTTATAATGATGTTAGGAAAATGTGATAGCGTTGTGAGTATAATTCGAGTAGAATTCGAATGAAATGCTTGTGAGTAACTAGTGCAGGATTGTAGAAGTTCGAGTAAATTGAGTGACTACTGAGTGAAGTGCGTGAGAGTAGCGAGTGCGACTGGCCTTCTTCGTCCAGGACTGTAGCTTCTCTAGTTCCGATCAGATAATCATATATTCGTGGAAATGTATTGTGGGAGGCGGAACACCTCAGAATTTGAAAAGTTACAAATAATCGTAAAAGCTTGGCAAAACTAAATTACAGCAAAAATATCTGATTTGGGAAGAGTCAATTCAATATGTTTGTAATAACCTGGTGTTGTGAAGCTGCCATGGAATTTCGATCAATTTTGGACGAATTATAAAAGCACGAGTAATTGTCGCTGATCTAAGTCTGGACATTTTTCAAAATTTCCAACTGCACCATAATCGTCGTATACAATTTCGCGTGTAATTCCCATTCCAGCACATCAAACTTATGTCAGCTAATCGTTGAGATAGAACTTAAATGGTGAATGTGAAATTTAGTTACAATATAATAGTAGTCAAAATTTTCTACTCTTCGCACAATATCTTGCCATCCGATGTTGATTCTTTATGTTCAAGCAAATTCGAAGCACCTCTATGCGAGCAGTGCTCTAATGTATTAGTTGGAATATTAATGGCTACAAAGGCAAAAATCCACTAATGACCTACTGCACTGTACCTACATCAGCGCATGATGATTAATGTAAAGGCTAGGATGAAGGAGTATTCTTGGGTCTATAAATACAAGAATACGTGGGAAGATAAGTATGAAAGAACAGTATTTCTACTGGATCCGTCTGGGTCAACAGTTTGACGTTTCAAATCTACAATAATATTTACATTTGGAATGCGTAACAAGAACACCAACAGTTGCAAAACTCCGATTTTTAAAAAATTTTCCCAACTATTTGTAAGCAAATCAAAGGAAAACCCAAATGAATTTTTTAATCTGAAACGTTGGTACTGGAGTAACAATCACGATAATTACCAAATACGCAGTCTATACGGTCAAAGTTTTCAAACGTTAATTTTATTTTCTCTCCTGTGACGTAGCGAGGGTATGAGGCGCCTAATTGCAAGTAAATATTTTGCGCACCCTACGCCGTGATTTGTAGTCTCTCTTATAATTTTGCGCTAAAAATTTTGCGCCGCTTACTCAATGATTCTGTGCTACGTACTAATAAATTATTTTATGCTCAAAAATTATGCGTCCGTTGTGCTTCCTGAAATTTAGTATTCCGCCACTCCAAACCAGGATTCGCTAAACGTTGTGAAAAGCATTCGTGCTTCTAAAAATGATTTTACGTTTCAAAATTCTGAATTTTATTCTTATGCTTGCGAAGCAGGTCTGTAGAATTGCGTGTGGACATCAGTATCTATTTTGTGATTTATCGCCAAACCTAGAACACATGTTAGAAGCTCAGAAGTAAAAAATATTTAACAATTTGCTCAGAAATTTTGTGGCTCGCACATTTATACTGGGACACAAACTGGCAACAAGCCTCAACTGATGGTAGTGCGTATAATTCACTGAGGCCTCGGTCGTGTCAGTTTCTAGGAATTACCGATGTTGCCCTAGCTGCACACGAATCGGCTATGTGAAAGGCAGCCATTAAGCTTCACCCCTTTATATGCAGGATGAAAAGCGACGCAAGACGTCTATTGTTTGCAAAGTGCAGAAAGTGATAGTTTACACAGTTTTACCAAGTCTTGCCAGCCCTAACACTCAAACTCCGCGGCACCAGACTATTCCGGCTAACAAAGGCACACCACTAAAATAAGCAAAAATTGCAACGAATCCGCGCACAATTATACACTGTATCAAACCAAAGAAATGACAAAACATCAAATCCCGATATCATGAAACCTTTGCAAAAATCCTAGTGATAATCAGAGCCCAACTCATGTTGAGTTGGATCCGGGGAATCCACCAGGTAAAGCAATGAACCAAAATTCTCTGGCGGGAAGTTTCACTCCGACCATGGGTGATGTCCACAAATAACCGATTGCCGGATAACGCTGACCCACGCGGATATGAAGGTGTTTCAAACAATCAAGAAATCCTGCTTGGTGAAAATCTGAAGGACGAAAATAAAATACGTTGTCATAACTTGGCAGAATAAGTTGCTATGTTAAAAGCTCCTTCACAACTTGAAACTTGTCAGCTGTTATGACGATTTTGTTATGATCAAAATTGTTCTAGTAAGATATAAGCTGGAGTTTGCACGAAAAACGCAATCGCTTGCACAAAATGCCAAGCGTCTGAGATCCGAACTGTGAAGAATAATGCCGTAAAAATAGTACAAAACGCGTGAGATTAGCTTGTGAGCTTCGTAAGACTGTTAGTTATGCCTTGTTGGAACGATTAACGAGACAATTTCACAAAAGCACAAAACTTGGAATGAAAACAAATTGCAAAAAGTTTTAGACATGCCCCTAAGGTTCCCGCCGATGTCTGACTATGTAGCATTACACAAGTAGGAAGCTATCGGGTGGCCAGCCAGAAACCCGCAGGTCGGTCGCGTCCTAATTGGCCACCACGCAAACAGAGGAGATATTCACCTGGACGTTGTCCACGAAAACATTACAGAGATCGCCACAATATCCAGAACACGGTGGACACTAGAAGATAGTTCCTAGCACCAACAACACCACAAATCGTACATGTTTATAAATATGCATATATACACGTACACGAACAATATCCCCAAATGGCATATAAAGATCAATAACAAATGATAATGAAATAAGGATTATCATAATTCATTGATTTCGACCTATTCGACAACCAAGAGAGTAAAAGCTCCGTGTTTGTATACCAACTCAGTATTCTACCCTAGGTGCCATAGGTGTAATTATAGGGGGGACGGGGGATAAATCCCCTCCACTTTTTGACACTTAAGTAATCGTCCCCACACTTTTTGACTGATAAAATTTTTAGTGCTCTGTAATAAATGCACCTGATTATAGATTATATGTTTTTGCCCGTAACTGTCCCCCCTCCACTTTTTTGGGTTCGCGCCAATGCTAAGAGCTCTAAACTTCGCAAACCTTGTTGTGACCGCAAATGTACTTAACTGAAGATTTGCTCTAGAACAATGCAGTTATACTCCATAAAATCTGTCGTGATTGTGAGGTATGCTACTTTTCTCTTGGAAAGTCTTCTCTTACAATCGTAATTTTTTTGTTTTTCCAACATTCGCAGGTATGATATGCCAATTCCTCATATATAAATTCTAAATTTCCCATGTTAAATCCTCAGCTTTGCAAATAGCAAATTTACTATTTCCAAATTCCGTTTTCCAACTTCCAAAATTCCCTTGTTTTCCGCTTATTGCTTTCCCGATCGAAGTTACGAGTTTCCCTTATCACTAATTTCCTTGTTTTAAATGTTTAAGATTCCAAGGTTTCAGTTTCCCAAATTTCAAATAGCCCAATTCCAGTTTCCCGATCACCCAATCGCCTTCTTCACAGCTACCGAATTCCAAATTTTTAATTCCTCATTTTGCGAAATTCTGCATTTTCAAAACTTCATGATTTTCTAATTTTCAGACTTCATACGTGACATTGTGTATCTTTGTGAAATGGATAGAGTACAAAGCATTAATATGCTTTGCATAGTCTAACAATACTATTCTAACACACGAATTTATACAGCAAATCATATATAAATTGGTAAGCTAACGCAATGGTTCACCTTCCGTATAATTGACAAGCAATGGCACGCTCTTGGCTCTAAGCTTTCTTACAGATGAATGTTGGTCACATGTTTCATGTAGAAATGTTTCGTCATCAAAATCATATCGCTTCATCCTTTTTATATATAGAAGTATCGAGTTATTTTTTATATAATCGAGGTGAGACGTTTCTTATTACCTATACTAACATTGAAAGTACACAGCCATTAATTCACTAACCATATTAGTTATGAATAATCCAATGTCGCGTTTTATTGATATATTAACGATTTGTGTATTTCTCTGTAATATTTCTCCGATTTTAATAAGTTATATGACATTAATTTTTTCATCAGTCACAAAATATGGATATATTTCATATTTTGACGCCTTTTCTGTTCAGAGTTCACATCAATTCAATCAACAGACTGACAAGCTGCAACAATTGTGTAAACCACGTTTTTCATGTCATATCAAAAGTTGCGTATGTTCTTTGTTTTGTGATGAGTGCAAATTGTTAATTTTTTTATTTCATTTTATCGTAGACATTCGGTATGTAGATATGAAGATATGATATGCTATCATTTGTAAATTTATGCTGATGTGAAACTATATGACATACAAATGGCAATTGAGACAAAGAATGCAACAAATATGAATCAGTTTCTATTTGCAAATTTGCCGTCAGAAACAGGTATTTATAATGGAGCACCCTGCTTTCCGATTGATTGTAATCAAACGTTCAATTCCTTTGGAAATAGTTTTCAATGTTCCAAGCTTTTTTCATCATTGCGATACACCAAGATCAGATAAGTGTGGCACCATTGGTATCTAAAGCACCAGTTCGTAAGACCGGACGTATTAAACGGCGCTCGACTATATCCGCTTGCACACTGCGAACTTGGAACAAACTGAATCTGCCATCGCTTTTCCAAAACGACACGGTGACCGGTTGCAATTCTTTCCTGGTGAAATCAAGTGGTGTTATGCAACAGTGGTGGTCCTGTGCAAACGTCATTGCTCCGGTTTGGCCATATTCGTCGAGTTTTGAATGTTTCAACAACAATTATGCAAATTATAATAATATTGATTACATCGGTGCAAACATAAATGCTATGTTAGGAGGACATTGTCTGCAGTCTTGTGTTGTCGCAGATGAAAGTGGTCGACAGATGAATAACTTTACTACATTTGGCCGCTGCGAATTAAAACCAACCATTTTGGATCCAAAAATGCATTCTTCATATGGAAATCAACAATGGAAGTCTAATTTTCAAAAAATGTCAAAGCCATGCACGAACCTGCGTCAACAGCCTGGTCAATTAATTTCGACCGCTAATATTAGTGAATCGGGTGCTGGAGTTGAAATGTCATCGGTTGCGAATGCAGATAAACGTCTTGTTCCGTCTATATCAAGAAATGTGAGCTTCAATAGCCGCCTTCAATATTCGGTTGCTGCGTTCGTGTCAATCATATTAACGGCTATACTAGTAGCCATGGCCACAGCTGTGTACTCGCAAAGTAAGTTTTTGTTACTTTTATCGCAAACTACTTTTGTCATTCTCAATATATCAAAAAGTTTAGGACCATGATAATCTGGTTGTGAGAGAAAATACTATGCATTAATAACCGTTATGGCAATACCTTAATTGTGTCTTAATTTCTTTTAACTAAGTTTATGGCATAAAAATCATTAGGTTTTTGGGGGGGGGGGGGGGGGGGGGGGGGGGGGGGGGGGGGGGGGGGGGGGGGGGGGGGGGGGGGGGGGGGGGGGGGGGGGGGGGGGGGGGGGGGGGGCGGGGGGGGGGCAGATTGAGTTATTTAGTCTTTTCTGCATAATTTACAGGTTGCTATCAAAACTTATTGCTTAGCCCTTTAATCCTTCCATCATACCAATATCACAGAGGCAGCAGTATTATAATACGGGTCTAACGTGTGCAATGTAGAAAAAATCATGTCCGAACAGTCTGTCGTTATAATTATATTATGCTACACGCTTTAGCGGAAACTTCTCCGCGATGGAAATGATGTTCAAGTTTTAGCAATGAAACCACGAACTCGGGCGCGTTCGGCTAATGCGGTGCAAAATATCCACTGTTATAGTATAGACTGATTCGGGTACAATTTTCAAGACAGAAATTTGCATTTCCGGGTGGACATGGAACTCTCCCATTTTTAGACTAGCTTTCGACACTAGCAGAGTTGGAAACGGGGGGGGGGGGTGCGGCGAAAATTCTGCTCTGCCCCGCCCCACTCCACCATACATGTTGTTAATGAATTAGAAAAGCACTAAATACTCTAAGGGTGATGTGAGGAGGGGGCTCGAACCCTGCCTTATTGAGCCTAACACGGTCATCAAAATTAAAAAATATAAAGTATTAAAATATCGAAAGAATTTGTTGATCAAATACGGTTGACGCTCGAGCCTCACCCCCTCTCCCGTCAAAAATTTCTGGATCCACCAGTGACTGCAAACGCTGATGTCAGAGTTGAGCGACTTTTTACGTCTCACTGTAGCGTTTTCTAAATGTAGCACCTGGTTTTTTTGCTAAACTATTCATGACTACAAGCTGACCTCGTTTTGGAGGAAGCAAACAAATCGAAATGTGCACAAAAACATTTTTCTAATACGTCACCGGCCAGTTCCAGGCGTTTTAGAAATAGCTATAGTATGATGATGCAAATATTTTAAAATGTCTCACCGGATTTTTTCGGTTCCAACCTTAGTTAATAATCAATGCATTCTACAAAACCGCGTGCATCTCAATTGGTTCATTGCAAAATTCGTATTGGTTTTCTGGTAACGCCTTATTCTACATTAAGTGATGCGTTAGGTTGCTTTTATTAATTGTGTCAGCAGCAGATAGAAATTAAATTAAAATAAATTAAGAAATTAATTATAATTGGTTCATAGTTAGAAGGACCTGATTCAAATCTTTTGCTCAGTGTACCAATACTATCATTTTAATGCGGAAAATTTTTTGCGTCTAGCTTAATGACTTTCTCATTCGGAAGTACCGCAAAAGGATGAACTCGTCTATGGCATTCGACATTGTGAGCATTTTTCGCAGCATGAAGCTTTAATATCAATAACAACGATGTTTCAGTCTTATATTTAACATAAATTGTACATAACATATATCATAACCAGGTGTTTTCAGTATAACATTATCAGTACACATGCCCATTGTAATGGCTGAGCCAGAGTTTATTTTTACCAACAAACTAATGTGAATAATATTTTTTCCGGGAATGTATGGTGTCTCTCACCCATTTGGGGTAAAGATTTGTAAACGAAGTATATTATTTGGAGTCTTTGAGTGGAATACTGAGATTGCTTTTTCGTTTTTTGTAAACTTATTGTTGAAATACGACACCATTAAAATATTAACAGGCACATCACATACATAAATAGTTACAAAACGTTCTTTTTAAACTATTTGCTTACAATGTCGTATGGCATGAATTTAGCCATCAGTTTCGAACTATATGTTTATGCAGCTTTTCGTATTTTTAACCTTTTACACTAATGATAGCGTAAACTTAAAATGCCATAGTCTTTTGACACCATGTTGCAGAAGCGTTGTGAGAGAACAAAATTCGGATTTCAATAGTCCTAATCCAATTTCGGCATTTTTCTGTTCCATAACGCCATTAGCAAATGCAATTCAGGTAATGTATTTTAACACCTATGTGTTAGCCAAACATTTTCAAATTATAATGTATGAAATATGAAACGGATTAATTTTTGTTCTTTTATGCAAAATCGAAGTTTATTATTCTCAGTGATCAACGAAAAGGCATTTGCTTTTTTAACAAAATAGGCTGGAGGGTGTGCAGCTTAGTTTACTCATGCATAATATACATCAATTTCAATATTCTCCCCATTTATTATATAACTCGTACATTGGACACACAGTTTGTACAGAATTTTATATTAAGGAGACAACTTTGTAAAAAACTCAGTGCTATACACACTATTCAGTCTTGGAGTTCGAAAAGCTAATGCAAACAGATTACCAGACTTGACAGTGGTGTAAGTTTTGGTTCAAATATATGTCAAGCCATATCCCGAAATAGGAAATTATGTAGAATGACATTATTCTGTTACTATCAGGAAAGCCGGCATTCTTCTGCACAAGACATAAAAATGCCAAACTGCACCAAAACTAAATACAATGGTAAAATAGTGTGTAGAAATGGAATATTGTAAGTGGTCGAATAGTAGTATAGAGTAGTAAGTAGAATATTGTAGTATAGCACAAACGTATGATTACAATTTTAAAAGTTAATGATCTTTTTTCGGAAATATATATTAAAATAATAAATTTAATTCCTATATCTATCGCTAATTTGTCTTTTAATTATTGATAGGGAACGCTATTTTCAACTCATGTATTACATTTCTTTTAGGACAAAGGCCTAAAACAGTTTGCACAATGTCTAAAGGTCGATTCACTTTTTGCATCGCTTGTATTTTTGTACTATGTGCCATCTTCTGTTTTCCCGTTTTAAGAGCTAGTGAAGTTTTAATGACGTGATATAAAACATTGCAATTTGACTAAATTCGATTGTGTTCCACGACATTGTACTCTTTAGCTTCGAATAAGACGCACTCTCAATTACTGCAATAGGTGTTTGCTATCATAATACCTAAGCTGTGAATGCTCAAAGTTTCGTACCAATAGACAGTTTCACAGTATTATACTTAGAAAATTAGATAGTTGGCAAGCTTGTAAACTGAGGCTATTTTTTGATCTTTCTAAATGTACAAATAGAATATTATAGAAAACTTGAAAAAAAAAATAAACAAACATAACCATAAAGAGCTGTATGGATATTATTAGCTACGTAACTATGCCCGACGCTGACTTAACTTAAACTCCTCACACTGCTTAGATATTAAAAATGAAAGTAGGCTCATGTAGAAAAGGTGGCCATCAAGGTGACAGCACTGAACATCGGATAATTTCATAGTCCGACGAAGCATCACCAGCAGCAAATTGTAACACTTCAGCGATGAATGATACTGGACATAAACTACTGGATAAGGCAACAGTTATAAGTGATTTGTGTTGCAATTTTAAGATGTTAAATGAGCAGCCTCAACTCCCGAACTTGTATAGAAAGTACAGTGCCAAGTTGTTGGTCCTAGACGGCAGCGATATACAACTCGCGACAACGACCTTTAATTTCAGCCTCAAAACAATTTAAACAAACTGCAAAATTTTTGGAAATGAAAGTGAGCTGAAATCGAACGAGCTAAGCAGACCCATTTTCCAGTTCAACACCACAAACAAAAATTATGAAGATTTTTGCAGGCAAGAAAATGATCTTTGTCGGTATATTGGCAGAAATATCAGTTTTTCAAATTTTGGCATGTTATTGCGTAATTGTGCATTCAAACGCGCGTGTTTAAGGTTATAAATCATGCTGAATACCGCCGTTCAGTAATCTAGAGTCCAATTTGACTATATTATTCCTTACAGGAGTCTCGAGGGTGTTGCGACCGTAGAACCCGATTTTCCGTCGTCTGTCTCATTATATAGTAAGTATTGCTTTTTACGTCTGTGCAAGTTATTCGGTGCCTTGAATACAATGGCGCGGCTACCTAGAATCCAACACGACTGTACCATACTTTCGGGGTTTTCAAGGTGTTTAAGGTCGACTGGTGGTGTTTGGTTGTCGTGTTTCCTCGGTATTTATATTAGCTTCAATGGGATCGAATACCATAACGGTGTTGCTTACCGCTTATCAGGCCGGCAGTATAATGCTTTACTAATTACAAGTGGTTTTAGGGTGGCATATACGTCAAACACTACGCCACGAAGCCTAATGTATGTAATATAGACAAATACGGGCAAATACATATGAACCGCGCTCGTTCGTTTCATCGGAACTTGCGAGATACTAATGTTGTACTTTGTGGTTTCAGTAACAGTAAATTTTACTTAGACTGGCTTTAAAGTTTAAATTGTTGTTTGATAGTTTTGGTTTAATATGTGTAAGAATATTTTGCAATTGTATCATACTGACCGTCCTATAAAATGTACATTTGTGAAAAAACTGATGGTGCTTCCCTCAGCGTGCTTTTTTAAGTTGAAAAATTATATACAAATGTCATATGCAGAGCTAACAATAAAATGCCGGATGGGGTTTCACTTTCTTCTAAAAGCACCATGATAACTTCAAAATTATGTTTTTCATTACTGTTAATATTGTTCTGCTTAGGCTTTAAAAATGACAAACGTCAAAGAACGACGTTGAATTTTCGAAGAAAAAATGTTATTTTGAATGACTGCGCGACATTTTTTAAAATGTTGTATTAGACATTTTATTGCAGAGAATTTTAGCTTAACCCTTAGATATCAAATAGTACATATAATATAAAACTGTGCTGACATCTATTTCTTTCAAGGAGCTAATTGTACCACGGCTAGTCGTACATTTCAATATCTGTATGCATTGTTGCACAGTAAATTCGTTTTGACTTTTGCTATCGCACTCATTTGTGCTCGTCCAAATTATAAATACAAATATCTGAGTGCACGACAAGATCCAGGCTACTATAATAACTTGTAACGCAAAGAAAGATAAGGGTATAGTGATTATATATCAGAGATGTTGTATCTTCAATCATATATATTCTAAACTTTTAGATTGATGCTGTATTGAAAAGTTCACAATTTCATCATGTATACAAATCAACAGTGGTTTTCTCAGTTAGGATAAAGCATATAGATTTGTTTTGGGGCAAACATATTACCACACCTAAGTCTATAGATAATTGTAACTTTTTTAACTGACCTACCCCATTTTGATCTGATGAATCAATATTAACTATAATAGTGATTTAATAATATAGTAGGTTTAATTTATGTATATTTATTCCATTATTGGCAATTATAAGCGACATATTAACATTATGGTTTGGAAAGTTTGCATTTATTCAACCTGCAACGGTGTGACAGATAAAGAAAATGTACAGTTGTTTCAGCACTTTATGATTTAAAAATACTTCAATAGGTTAATAATTTTATCATATGATGGTTCTTAATGAGGGTATTCAAAAATGCTCAATAATTGGTAAACATATGATCTACACTTCACCTATCACAAATAAGAAAATATTCATTTTGAATAACCAAGCACTGAATTTCATGAGCATATATGTCGGATGAATCCCGTACGCAAGTACTTCTAAACCAAATAATTTTTCTTCTATGCGGCTACGGTCTGCAACAGTAGCACTGATTCATTTCCTTCAGGCACCGGAAATTCAATTCATAGGTTTCAGGAAAGTTATTAATAATTTATATTTAAAACATGTCATTTAGCAGCATCATATATATACCATTACATATGATTAGGTAGCTGTACAGACGCATTTGCCAGTAACCTAATAGCCCATTGCTTCACGACTAATGTAATTACCGTCCGTTGTCAAACTTTTATGTGGCAGGCTCAAGGCAGTTAATAGAAATATCAAATTCTTTCTTTAATGTTTTGGAAATTAATAAATAAACATCACTTAAACCAAATTTACCTTTCAGTAAAAACCTTCTGGATTAGACCGAAATTGTATTATCTAATGTATAAATTTATATTTATTAACTAATGACCGATTATAGTTTATATGTGTTAATCCATATAATTGGGGATTAGTGTTCTCAGATTCGAGAATTGTAAAAATTTGTAGGTAACCTATAGCGTTATAGAAAAATAACAAGTTAAGAAAAATAGAACAAACTAATATATAAGGAGTTATGGAACTAATTTATTTCTATTTTTTTGCAGAAAAATATGTTACACCGGTTGTGCCTTCTACTACTTTGGCTATGTCAAAGATGAAGGTTGCGGCGGCTTACGGTTCAAAATTTCTATAATTTTTAATTATATTTTGCAAGTTTTAGATGCATTGTAAATTTGATTACATGGCTATATACTAAGATCTATAATTATGGCTTTGCTTTTTGTTTTACCTTGTTTTTTCTTTCTCG
This sequence comes from Trileptium ribeirensis, assembly GCA_030248225.1. Lineage (NCBI taxonomy): Eukaryota > Metazoa > Nematoda > Enoplea > Enoplida > Thoracostomopsidae > Trileptium > Trileptium ribeirensis. The sequence continues at coordinate 28,237 of JASANE010029366.1, read as the reverse complement.
AAAGTTACCATTTTCACGGTAGTTAGGACCATACGCTGATAAGGAGGCGCTAAACATTTATGCGTACGTGTACACTTTGTCTAATAAAGTTTTTAGTTTTGATTCCAGAAGGCATTGTGTTTATAATATATCTCTATATATACAATAACTGCTAATTTTTACTTTGTTATAACTTCATTCTGCTAAATATTTAACTGTTTTGGCATATCACAGACCAATAGGAATTTTCCAACAATTTACTTGAACAATGTTTTAGGACAATCAAATATAAAAATTGTCACGAATATTGTAAATATACATATACCGTATACATATGTGACTTACTATAAATTCGTATATTAATGAATTAGGATTATTGCTTATAATTCAATATTTGTACAAATAAATTTTACAGATATAAAAAGTTAAAATAAAGTACCGCCGCAGGCATGGTTCAGAGGGCAGTAGAAGCTATTTCAGCACACCATTTTGCTAGAGAGATTATGCTGTTTTATATTTATACTATGCATCTGCTGCCTATTTATCATACATGAATCATGCAATGTTTTATAATGTTGGTACAAATTTGGTTACGATGTACGGTTGCAATATGAATTTATTGGGACTGGGGTAACTACTTCGAAGATTCACAAGCGAATGCGTTTTCAGAGCACGGTTTCAGCATTTGTTAACGCAGAATTATTATTGAATAGCACAGATAATGTGTTATTTGCCACAGTGTTTTACAATGAATTGTTACTCCGTTTATTAACTTGGTAACATGGGTTTACGTGTACAATTTTTACGTTGCACGTTGAGGGCAAAGTCGTGTGGTTTGAATTTGTTGAGATTTTATTTACGTTCACAAAAATCAAATTAAAAAAATTTCAAATAATAACTACAAGCTATTATATGGTTCATAGATATAGTACAGTTATGCGTATTTTATGTTGTAACTGAGTTTTAAGGGCGTATGTTTATTTAGCAAGTAATAAGTTGTCTTCTAGATTGACAAAAAGAAATTATGATCTGTTGAGACAAAAAATTACATTTTCTATTAAACTAGAGATACTAGGAATTCAGCTATTAGTATATCGTATGTTTTAGATAGTACCATTCGTACTTTTGCAGGCATTCATGGCGGCACGCATGTGCACAGTGACGCGTATATACGATAATCATCGAAGGAGTATTAAAGCTGCGTAAGTTTAGGTAGAAACATATGATTTAACTATATATACACTTAGTACTTTATTAATTCTCGCAAGTGGCGTAATTTATACGCGTTACAGGTAATTGCACTACGGACTATTATTAGCTTTTTAGGAATATTTACCATCAGTACCTCGTTTCAAATTCGTCTTCTGTATTCGCATGAACGCATGAACACTGACATTGAAGCATTCGAACTACTTAATGTTACTAAATGAGCTATCTAGGAATAATTAAGACAATTTATTATTACTGATGTTACGATTGATATTTACTTCATTGTGTATTGCTAAAATCAACATTTGTCGCCACTTTAATATCATTGTTTATCATCTGACTTTTGTACGCATTTTTAATTTCTGTTAAAATGGACTTTTGGGATTGAGTAACATTTTTATTATGTTTGTTGATATTACTAATTATGATTGCAATCGCTACATTCTTGTATCTTGCTACATTATTAAATCTACATTTGTACCATATTTACTTTCTTTAATTTTAAGTTTTTAAATAATGTATTTTCTAAAGTGCTTCTCAAAATATATTTTGGTACTGTAGATTTTATTATATAAAATTATTATACATAGTGCCACTCAGTGGTAACATTGTAAATCTAAGCCTTGGCTTAAATCCTCATGAATAACTTCACTTGTGGTAAATTTATACATAAGAGAAGACTTTAAATTAAAATATGTATAGGGCTGTAGGTAATGCGCAAATTGAGCCAACGCGTATCTTTTTACTAAAAGCGAAAATGACGTGTACCGAGATTACCAGTTGCAATATGGCTCGAAGTTCGAACCAATTGGTTACTTTTCTATGACTGGTCTCATGAATGTGAAATTATTAAGTCTACAGTGCTAAATCACACCGGCATATTTATTCTAAACAAAATAAATTTGATACTATAATATTCCATTCCACGCGAAGTTGTAAATGTAGGTCATTAACGGGGCATAAAACTATAGCTATAGTCAATAACTGCGCGGATAAAATAAAATTCTTGACCACAAACAGAATAAGGTGGGAGCCAGTTGACAGGCAAATGTAGATCAATAACGGGATATAAAACTATAGCTATAGTCAATAACTGCATGGATAAAATAAAATTCTTGACCACAAAAAGAATAAGGTGGTAGCCAGTTGACACTCAAATGTAGATCAATAACGGGGCATAAAACTATAGCGATAGTCAATAACTGCAGGGATAAAATAAAATGCTTGACCATAAACAGAATAAGGTGGGCGCCAGTTGACAGGCAAATGTAAATCAATAACGGTGCATAAAACTATAACTATAGTCAATAACTGCAGGGATAAAATAAAATTCTTGACCATAAAGAGAAGGTGGGAGCCAGTTGACACTTGAAATGTAGACCCAGAATGGGGCATAAAACTATAGCTATAGTCAATAACTGCATGGATAAAATAAAATTCTTGACCACAAAAAGAATAAGGTGGTAGCCAGTTGACACTCAAATGTAGATCAATAACGGGGCATAAAACTATAGCTATAGTCAATAACTGCAGGGGTATAAAAAAAAATGCTTGACCATAAACAGAATAAGGTGGGAGCCAGTTGACACTCAAATGTACTGATAATAACGGGGCATAAAACTATAGCTATAGTCAATAACTGCATGGATAAAATAAAATTCTTAACTACAAAAAGAATAATGTGGTAGCCAGTTGACACTCAAATGTAGATCAATAGCGGGGCATAAAACTATAGCTATAGTCAATAACTGCATGGATAAAAGAAAAGTCTTGACCACAAAAGAATAAGGTGGTAGCCAGTTGACACTCAAATGTAGATCAATAACGGGGCATAAAACTATAGCTATAGTCAATAACTGCAGGGATAAAATAAAATGCTTGACCATAAACAGTATAAATGGCGGGAGCTGTTCACAGGCAAATGTAGGTCTATAACAGTGGCATAGATGACGGTCAGTGGCATGGATGATCAGTTAGGTAACGGTGTGTTATTTGGCCGCCAAATGATCGCAAATTGACAATCTGTTACGGGAACTATTTAGAGAGCACGCATAAAGCATCAATGGAATGTATCAATTACAATTGTGGTTTGCGTTCTATACTTAACAAAATTTCAGTACCATTTTGGAAACCGACCTTAATTTTTATTTCGAAATTGAAAATCAGCATACTAAGAAATAGGATATTATTAAGACATAGCATATTATTAACAAATATATAATATATCATTATGAATTTCGTTAAAAACAGTAATAGGATTATATATAGAATTTCCATTCAAATTGTAGGGGAGGATCGAATCTTCCTACTCAGTTTTAGACAAATCAAATAAATGACAATTATCGTTCTTCACTCGACACGTTTTTGCGATTGATGATATCAAATTACAATAAATCAAATAATGCATCTTCTGTATTAAATGTATGAAATCAGCGAATGCAATTTACGATTGGCTTTGAGTGCAGTCAAATGATTTTAATATCATCGGAAATTATAGTGTGGTCAAATTATTTAAAAACCAATTTTCTCGGTAATTTTGGATTTGTAGCTTCATGCCGTGGCTTCCAGAAAATATGTTGATTATCTCTACGATTTACGCCCTTAATTTTTTCTAGAATACTCATGGACGCGTAGACCAAAGTTGTCAAAATGATAGTTTGTTTACAAAGCCAGTTAATTGCAGTACAAAACAGCCAACTTGCCTATGCACCTCACTATTACGTTTTCTTATGTGATGATTCTCTCTTTCATAAGGCTGCAGTGCGCCAGAAAAACTTGGCTTTAACTAAGATTGACAAATTTAGCCAAGAAGAAAATTCCCTTCTAGAACACATGCAGTCTCTGGACGCACTATACTAAACGGGGCGATTTACGCAATTGTTTAAGTATAATTTGGTCAATCCGACATACACTACCTGACGTTGCGGCTTTGAAAAGAAGTTTCAAACATGTTGTTCGATGACTAATTATAACAGGAACGAAATAGATGTTGGAAATACTATTTTGTTGCCGATTGGCAGAAGCAACCTGGGGCAAATCTCCGCACACCTAAGTCATAGTTTGTTAAAATAGCGTTTATTTGAACACACCACTGTCGTGCAGAATGTTTTAATACAATTGTTATTCGCTTTTGACAAGGCCTAACGAGATATTCTAAGCATTTGATTTCGGATTATTCAGACAAGTAATCTAGACTTAGAAATTGATTCATTTTATAAACATAGGAAGCATTGTTTAACCTGGAAACTGCTCTGATAGTTACTTAAATTTCTCAAAAATAGGACGTTCAATGCCTAAAGTAACGATGGATTTTGGGACAAGTTTTATAACAAAACTATCTGAATCTACGTGCTGCGTAATTGTAACCTTTTAGACACAATCTAATGACCCCACCTAATCGTGACTTCTTATAATTGGCTGTTATAGTCCACATTCAACCAGGTTTGGATTAAATAACGGTATGTTTATATAGTAGAGGCAACAGCTTTTGCGAGACCTGTTGCTTGAAAGATCTTGTAATTTCGTTAAACGCGAGCTTACTTTTTGTTTTTATAGCAACTGCATAAGCAACATAATTAGTAATATATGTATCATTTACGATAAGCTGCGTGCGCCAGGGCCAAATTATGTCACGCGTCCAACTCAACTAGTTCATAAGCTGCAAAAGCAACATAATTAATAAATTGACGCATCATTTACGATAGTATGCGTGCGCCAGGGACAAATTATGTCACCCGTTCAACTAGTTCAGCTGAACTATAGCTTAGCCTAACTGCTTTGGTATATCTTTAGTTTAACTTAGTTCCTAATGTGACAAACAGGGAGCTTAGCTAGGTTCTGCGTGACAAATCAGAGCGTCCGGCTGAACTTTCAATTAAGATATTTTATTTAGTATTGTGCTTAGTGTAATAGCATTTTGTTTCATAAGTATTTTCACACTAATTCTACGTTATATATTTGTCTTAATATATACAGTTGTTTTAAGCTGTATACCGCTTTTCGGCATTGTTTAGATACGTATAGTAAAACTAGAATGTTTGCAGTACTATATAGTCTCTGGCTTAAGTTATCTGTTAGCAGAACGCCTCGTGACAAAGTAACACAGTCCGGCTGAAAACTCAATGACAAATGCGTAGCCTAGCTAGGCTATTCGAAATTGTAATAGTCGAGCTGCACTGTATGCGTGACGTAAAAACACTAACCGATTTGGCACGCGTGACATAATGAGGACCACCGTGACATCGTACTGTAAATCATGCATTATCAGAAAGAATGCGCTGCTTAGAAATCAAAAGCGTACATTATACAGTGGCAAAACAGTTAATTTGTCTGTATTTTGCTTGAACTTTAAAAGGGCGTAACTTTTATCTGGACAGCAAGCGTTGGCTCAATTTTGGAGAAAAGTACGGCAAATTAGCCACGCAGCCCAACTGAGTATTTTCCTCCAAAGGTTATGTTATTTTGGAGATTTCTGCTTATAAATTCTTACATGATGCACAAAATACTATGGATGTTTTCGATATAACGGAAACATGTGGAAGTTAATCTTAGTATTGAATTCATAGAAATCAATATACATGGTATAGGCAACGCGATATCTCAGAGCCGCCTAAGGAAATGTGGGCTACTTAATAGCTTGAACAGAAACTTTAATCCGACCATACTTTGTGCTAAGTTGCAAGCACATTTGTCTGTTATGGTCCGATGGCAATGTTTTAGCTTTCGTATTGCTATAATTCACATTTTTCCATTTTGACTATTATCATTGTGCATGATATGGCACAATAATAAAGATGTCCGTTGAAATGTATGCAGCTATATTTGGTGTAAAAGTGCGCTAAACAAATGAACCATTTTAAATTCAATTACGTGGTTTTAAATCAGAAGGCTTTTGACAAAATTAAATTGTATAATTTAAATCCCTCTGAATTCCTAATCTTGGCATCAAACATATGTTCACTCATTGATTAATACATGAGAGCAACTGAGCAACAGTAGCTAGATAAAAGATGAATAAGATTTCAATGTGTTTATACGATTTGTAGAATTGTACTTTAAAATATTTTAATTGCAATACACAGTCTTGTTTTATTATCTGGTCTAGTTGTTATGTGAAGCGTAAATAGGATGGTTTATTGCAAAATATACAGAGTTTATATACTCAAAATTACATCAGAAAGTATGGGACTGACTGCCACGTAGTCACTGTTTATTGCATCAGATTCATGATTATGTGGTTACATCACGTCGAATCGTGTCCACGTTCTAATCGCACGCACTGTCTTCAAAGCTTCGTGGTGATCGGTCGGTCGCCACAGTACAGCAGCCACAGTCTACTTCGCAGGCGAGAAACAATCTGGAAAAAAGGACCAACTTGTGCCCGAGCGAGTTATGTGGACGGTTGTTGAATCCGAGCCAATTGGAATATTTGGATTGATTTCGATTGGTTTCTTTGCCGGAATCCGTTGTCTGATTGAGCGTTTCATTTCCATCGAGGTATTCCGGTTTCTCGATGATCGAGCGATACCGTGTCTATCTTTACCCGCGAAGTCCGCGGTGAAATATTTGTCTGAGCGCTTGGGAACTCTGTATGGACCGATGTCGGGGGCTTGTACTGGGCGTTCTGGACGGTGTTTGACCCGAATGAAGACGTACTCGACATCCTTGAGGTGTAGAGAGGGACGAAAGCAGGTCGTGCTGCGCAACGGCAGGGCGTCGGGCACATTCGAGCCGCCGAAGCTCGCAGGCGTTGAAAATTCGATCAACCTGAGCTGGTGGCTGATTTGCGATGAGTTGGCCCGCCAATCGGACTGAGGTTCCATATACCATTTCGAAACTGGCCGCATTCATGTCCTCCTTGACGGTCGATCGAATTCCTAGAAGAGCCAGAGGGATCACTTCAGTCCATCGTTGACTGTTCGCATGAGCTTTGATCACAGCCTTTAATTGTCGATTATAAACATTTGCCACTGGATGACAGGCAGTTGATCTGAGATGATAGATTCCGAATATTGTTGTGATTTGTATAGTCTGATTCGAATGGTTTTGACGATAGGTCGTAACATATACTGGAACATCGAATCAGAAATCCAGCCAGACATGAGAGCCTGTGCGGCAGTCTCAGCGATTATATCTGGCATGGAGCAATACGTAACTGAACGAAGAACAGGACATACGTATCATGCTGTTATATATAATCGCTGAGACTGCCGCACAGGCTCTCATGTCCTGCTGGCATTCTCGATTCGATGTTCCAGTATAGTGACGACCTATCGTGGAAAACCATTCGAATCAGACTATTCCGAGAAATCACAACAATATTCGGAATCTATCATCTCAGATCGACTGCCTATCATCCATTGTAAAATGTTAATAATCGACAACCAAATTCTGTGATCAAAGCTCATGCGAAAAGTCAACGATTGACTGAAGTTCTCCCTCTGGTTCTTCTGGGAATTCGATCAGCAGAGTCAATGAGGACATGGGTGCATCCATTTTCGAAATGGTATAAGGAACCTCAGTCCGACTGCCTGGTCCACCGATTCTAAATCAGCCACCAGCTCAGGTTGATCGAATTTTCGTCGATCGCCTGCGAGCTTCGGCGGCTAGAATATGCACGACGCCGTTCCGTTTCGCATCACGACCTGCTTTCGTACATTCTTCTCTCAATGATGTTGAGTACGTCTTCATTCGGGTCGACGCCGTCAGAAAGCCAGTACAAGCCCCCGACATCGGTCCATACAGAGTTCCCAAGCGCTCAATATTTCACCGCGGACATCGCGGGTAAAGATAACATGCATCGCTCGATCGTCTCAAAAACGGAATACCTCGATGGAAATGAAACGCTCAATCAACAACGGATTCCGGCAAAGAAACCAATCGAAATCAATCCAAATATTCCAATTGGCTCGGATTCAACAACCGTCCACATAACTCGCTCGGGAACGAGTCGTTCCTTTTTTCCAGATTGTTTCTCGCCTCCCAAGTAGACTGTGGCTGCTGTACTGTGGCGACCGACCGATCACCACGAAGCTTGAAGACAGTGCGTGCGGTTGGAACGTGGACACGATTCAACATGATGTAATCATTAGTAATCATGAATCTGATGTAATAAACAGTGACTACGTGGCAGTCAGTTCCACGCTTTCTGATGTAATTTTGAGTATATAAACTCTGTATACTGTTGCAATAAACTATCCTATTTTACGCTTCACATTATAACAACTAGCCAGATGAGCCGAGAAACGACTGTGTGCAATTAAATCTTTTAAAGTACAATTCTACAAATCGTATAAACACATTCTCTTTGAAATCTTATTCATCTTTTATCTAGCTACTGTTGCTAAATTACTCTCATGTATTAATCAATGAGTGAACATATGTTTGATGCATGATTCTCAAGAATTCGAAGAGATTTAAATTATACAATTTAATTTTGTCAAAAGCCTTCTGATTTAAAAACCACGTAATTGAATTTAAATGGTTCATTTGTTTAGCGCACTTTTAGACTCAAATATAGCTGCATCATTTTCAACGGACATCTTTATCATTGTGCCATATCATGCACAATGATAATAGTCAACATGGAAAAATGTGAATTATAGCAATACGAAAGCTAAAACATTGCCATCGGACCATAACAGACAAATGTGCTTGCAACTTAGCACAAAGTATGGTCGGATTAAAGTTTCTGTTCAAGCTATTAAGTAGCCCACATTTCCTTAGGCGGCTCTGAGATATCGCGTTGCCTATACCATGTATATTGATTTCTATGAATTGTTAGATGAAGATTAACTTCCACATGTTTCCGTTATATCGAAAACATCCATAGTATTTTGTGCATCATGTAAGAATTTATAAGCAGAAATCTCCAAAATAACATAACCTTTGGAGGAAAATACTCAGTTGGGCTGCGTGGCTAATTTGCCGTACTTTTCTCCAAAATTGAGCCAACGCTTGCTGTCCAGATAAAAGTTACGCCCTTTTAAAGTTCAAGCAAAATACAGACAAATTAACTGTTTTGCCACTGTATAATGTACGCTTTTGATTTCTAAGCAGCGCATTCTTTCTGATAATGCATGATTTACAGTACGATGCGTGACCATGGTCCTCATTATGTCACGCGTGCAAATGGGCTAGTTATTACGTCACGCATACAGTGCAGCTCGACTATTACAATTTTGAATAGCCTAGCTAGGCTACGCATTTGTCATTGAGTTTCGAGCCGGACTGTGTTTTTTTGTCACGAGGCGTTCTGCTGAGCGATAACTTAAGCCAGAGACTATATAGTCTGCGAACATTACGTTTTACTATACGTATCTAAACAATGCCGAAAAGCGGTATACAGCTTAAAACAACTGTATATATTAAGACAAATATATAACGTAGAATTAGTGTGAAAATACTATGAAACAAAATGCTATTACACTAAGCACAATACTAAATAAAATATCTTAATTGAAAGTTCAGCCGGACGCTCTGATTTGTCACGCAGAGCCTAGCTAAGCTCCCTGTTTGTCACATTAGGACTAGCTAAACTATAAAAATATACCAAAGCAGTCCAGCTAAGCTATAGTTCAGCTGAACTAGTTGAGTTGAACGGGTGACATAATTTGGCCCTGGCGCACGCATCTTATCGTAAATGATGCGTAAATTACTAATTATGTTGCTTTTGCAGCTTATGAACTAGTTGAGTTGGACGCGTGACATAATTTGGCCCTGGCGCACGCAGCTTATCGTAAATGATACATATATTACTAATTATGTTGCTTATGCAGTTGCTATAAAAACAAAAAGTAAGCTCGCGTTTAACGAAATTACAAGATCTTTCAAGCAACAGGTCTCAAAAAGCTGTTGCCTCTATATATAAACATACCGTTATTTAATCCAAACCTGGTCCAATCTGGACTATAACAGCCAATTATAAGAAGTCACGATTACGTGGGGTCATTAGATTGTGTCTAAAAGGTTACAATTACGCAGCACGTAGATTCAGATAGTTTTGTTATAAAACTTGTCCCAAAATCCATCGTTACTTTAGGCATTGAACGTCCTATTTTTGAGAAATTTAAGTAACTATCAGAGCAGTTTCCAGGTTAAACAATGCTTCCTATGTTTATAAAATGAATCAATTTCTAAGTCTAGATTACTTGTCTGAATAATCCGAAATCAAATGCTTAGAATATCTCGTTAGGCCTTGTCAAAAGCGAATAATAATTGTATTAAGACATTCTGCACGACAGTGGTGTGTTCAAATAAACGCTATTTTAACAAACTATGACTTAGGTGTGCGGAGATTTGCCCCAGGTTGCTTCTGCCAATCGGCAATAAAATAGTATTTCCAACATCTATTTCGTTCCTGTTATAATTAGACATCGAACAAAATGTTTGAAACTTCATTGCAAAGCCGCAACGTCAGGTAGTGTATGTCGGATTGACCAAATTATACTTAAACAATTGCATAAATCGCCACGTTTAGTATAGTGCGTCCAGAGACTGCATGTGTTCTAGAAGGGAATTTTCTTCTTGATTAAATTTGTCAATCTTAGTTAAAGCCATGTTTTTCTGGCGCACTGCAGCCTTATGAAAGAGAGAATCATCACAGAAGAAAACGTAATAGTGAGGTGCATAGGTAAGTTGGCTGTTTTGTACTGCAATTAACTGGCTTTGTAAACAAACTATCATTTTGACAACTTTGGTCTACGCTTCCATGAGTATTCTAGAAAAAATTGCGTAAATCGTACAGATAATCAACATATTTTTTGGAAGCCACGGCATGAAGCTACAAATCCAAAATTACCGAGAAAATTGGTTTTTAAATAATTTGGCCACACTATAATTTCCGATGATATTAAAATCATTTGACTGCACTCAAAGCCAATCGTAAATTGCATTCGCTGATTTCATACATTTAATACAGAAGATGCATTATTTGATTTATTGTAATTTGATATCATCAATCGCAAAAACGTGTCGAGAGAAGAACGATAATTGTCATTTATTTGATTTGTCTAAAACTGAGTAGAAAGATTCGATCCTCCCCTACAATTTGAATGGAAATTCTATATATAACCCTATTACTGTTTTTAACGAAATTCATAATGATATATTATTTGTTAATAATATGCTATGTCTTAATAATGTCCTATTTCTTAGCATGCTGATTTTCAATTTCGAAATAAAAATTAAAGTCGGTTTCCAAAATGGTACTGAAATTTTGTTAAGTATAGAACGCAAACTACAATTGTAACTGATACATTCCATTGATGCTTTATGCGTGCTCTCAAAATTGTTCCCGTAACAGATTGTCAATTTGCTATCATTTGGCGGCCAAATAACACACCGTTACCTAACTGATCATCCATGCCACTGACCGTCATCTATGCCACTGTTATAGACCTACATTTGCCTGTCAACCGGCTCCCACCTTATTCTGTTTATGGTCAAGCATTTTATTTTATCCCTGCAGTTATTGACTATAGCTATAGTTTTATGCCCCGTTATTGATCTACATTTGAGTGTCAACTGGCTACCACCTTATTCTTTTTGTGGTCAAGAATTTTATTTTATCCATGCAGTTATTGACTATAGCTATAGTTTTATGCCCCGTTATTGATCTACATTTGAGTGTCAACTGGCTACCACATTATTCTTTTTGTGGTCAAGAATTTTATTTTATCCATGCAGTTATTGACTATAGCTATAGTTTTATGCCCCGTTATTGATCTACATTTGAGTGTCAACTGGCTCCCACCTTATTCTGTTTATGGTCAAGCATTTTATTTTATCCCTGCAGTTATTGACTATAGCTATAGTTTTATGCCCCGTTATTGAGCTACATTTGAGTGTCAACTGGCTACCACCTTATTCTTTTTGTGGTCAAGAATTTTATTTTATCCATGCAGTTATTGACTATAGCTATAGTTTTATGCCCCGTTATTGATCTACATTTGAGTGTCAACTGGCTACCACCTTATTCTTTTTGTGGTCAAGAATTTTATTTTATCCCTGCAGTTATTGACTATAGTTATAGTTTTATGCACTGTTATTGATTTACATTTGCCTGTCAACTGGCTCCCACCTTATTCTGTTTATGGTCAAGCATTTTATTTTATCCCTGCAGTTATTGACTATAGCTATAGTTTTATGCCCCGTTATTGATCTACATTTGAGTGTCAACTGGCTACCACCTTATTCTTTTTGTGGTCAAGAATTTTATTTTATCCATGCAGTTATTGACTATAGCTATAGTTTTATGCCCCGTTATTGATCTACATTTGCCTGTCAACTGGCTCCCACCTTATTCTGTTTGTGGTCAAGAATTTTATTTTATCGCTGCAGTTATTGACTATAGCTATAGTTTTATGCCCCGTTAATGATCTACATTTACAACTTCGCGTGCTATGGAATATTATAGTATCAAATTTATTTTGTTTAGAATAAATATGCCGGTGTGATTTAGCACTGTAGACTTAATAATTTCACATTCATGAGACCAGTCATAGAAAAGTAACCAATTGGTTCAACTGAAGCCATATTGCAACTGGTAATCTCGGTACACGTCATTTTCGCTTTTAGTAAAAAGATACGCGTTGGCTCAATTTGCGCATTACCTACAGCCCTATACATATTTTAATTTAAAGTCTTCTCTTATATATAAATTTACCACAAGTGAAGTTATTCATGAGGATTTAAGCCAAGGCTTAGATTTACAATGTTACCACTGAGTGGCACTATGTATAATAATTTTATATAATAAAATCTACAGTACCAAAAAATATCATTTAAGAAGCACTCTTAAGAAAATACATTATTTAAAAAACTTAAAAATTAAAGAAATATGGTACAAATGTAGATTCAATAATGTAGCAAGATACAAGAATGTAGCGATCGGATCATAATTAGTAGTATTTAATAAAACTTAATAGAAATGTTACTCAATCCCAAAAGTCCATTTAGATAAATTGAAAATGCGTAAAAAAGTCAGATGATAAACAATGCAATTAAAGTGGCGACAACGTTTGATTCTCAATACTCAATGAGTAAATATCAATCGTAACATCAGTAAATAGATCGTTGTAATTATTTCTAACAGCTTCATCGAGAACATTAAGTAGTTCGAATGCTTCAATGTCAGCGTCCACGTCCATGCGAATAAAGAAGACGACTTCTAAACCAGGAATTGATGGAAGTATTCTGAAAAGCTAACAATAGTCCTTAGTGCAACGACCTGGAACGCGTATAAATTACGCCACTTGCAATAATTAATAAGTACTTAGTGTATATATAGTTAAATCAAATTTTTGTACCTAAATTTACGCAGTAGGATATTCTTTTGATGAGTATCTAGATGCGCCACCGGCCACATGTGTGTCGTGAACGCCTGCAAAGCAACGAATGGTACTATCTAAAACATACGACAGACTAATAGCTCGGTTGGCAGTATCTCTAGTTTAATAGAAAATGTAATTTTTTGTCTCAACAGAATTTTATCTTTGTCAATGCAGACAACTTATGACTTGCTAAGAAACATACGCCTTGGCACCCTGTTAGCACATAAAATACGCATAACTGTACTATATCGTGTACCATATAATAGCTTGAGTGATTATTTGAAATTTTTTTAATTTGATCTCCGTAAACGTAAATAAAATCTCAACAAATCAACTACACGACTTTGCCCTGAACGTGCAACGTAAAAATCGCACGTACCCATGTTACCAAGTTAATAAACGGAGTAACAATTCATTGTAAAACACTGTGGCAAATAACACATTATCTGTGTCATTCAATACAATCTGCGTTACAAAACGCCGAACCGCGCTCCGAAACGCATTTGTCTGTGAATTTTCGAAAAATAACCTGTAAGTCGCAATAAAATTTGATTGCAACCGTACATTGTAACCAAATTTGTACCAATATTATAAAATATTGCATGATTCACGTACGATACATGAGCAGCAGATCATAGTATAAATATAAAACAGCATAATCTCTCCTAGCAAAATGGTGTGCGAAATGGTTCTATCTGTCCTCTCCGAAACTCATGCGGCGGTATTTATTTTAACTTTTTATATCTGTAAAATTTATTTGTACAAATATCGAATGATAAGCTGTAATTCTGTATCATTAATATACGAATTTATAGTAAGTCACATATGTATATGGTATATGTATATTGCACAATATCGGTGACAATTTCTATATTTGATTGTCCTAAATATTGTTCAAGAAATTTGTTGGCAAATTCGATCGGTCCGTGATATGCCAAAACAGTTAAATATTTAGCAGAATGCTGCTATAACAAAGTAAAAATTAGCAGTTATTGTATATATAGAGATATATTTATACACAATGCCTTCGGAATTCAAAACTAAAAACTCTATTAGACAAAGTGTACACGTACGCATAAATGCTAAGCGCCTCGATCAGCGTATGCCTAACTACCGTGAAAATGGAACTTTCGGAAAAGAAAAAACAAGGTAAAACAAAAAGCAAAGCCATAATTATAGATCTTAGTATATAGCTATGTAATCAAATTGACAATGCATTAATCCCCGCAAAATATAATTAAAAATTATAGAAATTTTGAACCGTAGCCGCCGCAACCTTCATCTTTGACATAGCCAAAGTAGTAGAAGGCACAACCGGTGTACCATATTTTTCGGCAAAATAATATATATAATGAGTTCCATAACTCCTTATATATTAGTTTGTCTTCTTTTCTTAACTTGTTATTTTTCTATAACGCTATAGGTTTTGTACAAAAATTTCCTATTCTCGAATCTAGTACACAAATCCCCAATGATATGGATTAACACATATACACAATAATTGTATTAGTTAATAAATACAAATCAGGACAGCAGTAAATACAACTTGCGTCTGATTGAAGGTTTCTACTGAAAGGTAAATTCGGACTCAAGCCACGTTTATTTATTAATTTCCAAAACATTAAAAGAATTTGATATTTCGATTAAGTGTCTTGAGCCTGCCACATAAAGTTCGACAACGGTATGTAATTACATTAGTTGTGAAGCAATGTGCTATTAGGTTACCGGCAACGCGCTTGTACAGTGACCTAATTATATGTAATGGTATATATATGATGCTAAATGTACATGTTTTAAATATAAATTATTAATAACTTTCCTGAAACCTATGAATCTAATTTCCGGTGCTGAAGGAAATGAATCAGTGTGACTGTTGCAGACTGTAGCTGCATAGAAGAAAAATCATCTGTTTAGTAGTACTTGCGTACGGGATTCGTCCGTATATATGTCCATGAAATTCAGTGCTCTGGGGCATTCCAAATCAATATTTCCTTATTGTGACAGGTGAAGTGTAGACCATATGTTTACCAATTATTGAGTATCTTTGAATACCTTCATCAAGAACCATCATATGATATAAAATTATTAACCTTATTGAAAGTATTTTTAAATCATAAAGTGCTGAAACAAACTGTACATTCCCTATCTGTCACACCGTTGCAGGTCTAATAAATGCAAACTTTTCCAACCATAATGTTAATATGTCGCTTCTACAATCTCGAATAATGGGTAATGCAAATATACATAAATTAAACCTACTATATTATGTGAATCACCATTATAGTTACACTTGATTGATTTAGATCAAAATGGGTAGGTCAGTTAAAAAAGTTACAATTATCTATAGACTAGGTGTGGTAATATGTTTGACCCAAAACAAATCTATAATGCTTTACCTGAACTGAGAAACCACTGTTGATTTGTATACATGACTAAATTGTGAACTTTTCAATACAGCATCAATCTAAAAAGTTTAATATATATATTATTGAAATACAACATCTCTGATATATAATCACGATACCCTTATCTCTTTGCGTTACAAGTTATTATAGTAGCCTATCTTGTCGTGCACTCAGATATTTGTATTTATAATTTGGACGAGCACAAATGAGTGCGATAGCACGAGTCAAAACGAATTTACTGTGCAACAATGCATACAGATATTTGAATGTACGACTAGCCGTGGTACAATTAGCTTGAAGAAATAGTTGTAGCACAGTTTTATATTATATGTACTATTTGATATCTTAAAGGGTTAAGCTAAAATTCTCTGCAATAAAAATGTCTAAGACAACATTTTAAAAAATGTCGCGCAGTCATTCAAAATAACATTTTTTCTTCGAAAATTCAACGTCGTTCTTTGATGTTTGTCATTTCTAAAGCCTAAGCAGAACAATATTAACAGTAATGAAAAACATAATTTTGAAGTTATCATGGATCTTTTAGAAAGAAGTGAAACCCCATCCGGCATTTTATTGTTAGCTCTGCATATGACATTTGTATATGATTTTTTAACTTAAAAAAGCACGCTGAGGGAAGCACCATCAGTTTTTTCACAAATGTACATTTTATAGGACGGTCAGTATGATACAATTTCAAAATATTGTTACACATATTAAACCAAAACTATCAAACAACAATTTAAACTTTAAAGCCAGTCTAAGTAAAATTTACTGTTACTGAAACCACAAAGTACAACATTAGTATCTCGCAAGTTCCGATGAAACGAACGAGCGGGGTTCATATGTATTTGCCCGTATTTGTCTATATTACATACATTAGGCTTCGTGGCGTAGTGTTTGACGTATATGCCACCCTAAAACCACTGCAACTCCTAAAGCATTATACTGCCGGCCTGATAAGCGGTAAGCAACACCGTTATGGTATTCGATCCCATTGAAGCTAATATAAATACCGAGGAAACACGACAACCAAACACCACCAGTCGACCTTAAACACCTTGAAAACCCCGAAAGTATGGTACAGTCGTGTTGGATTCTAGGTAGCCGCGCCATTGTATTCAAGGCACCGAATAACTTGCACAGACGTAAAAAGCAATACATGACCACACAACTCAAGACATACTATATTCTGAAAATCGGGTTCTACGGTCGCAACACCCTCGAGACTCCTGTAAAGGAATAATATAGTCAAATTGGACTCTAGATTACTGAACGGCGGTATTCAGCATGATTTATAACCTTAAACACGCGCGTTTGAATGCACAATTACGCAATAACATGCCAAAATTTGAAAAACCGATATTTCTGCCAATATACCGACAGATCATTTTCTTGCCCAAAAAATTTTCATAATTTTTGTTTGTGGGTGCTCTAACTGGAAACTGGGTCCGCTTCGCTCGTTCGATTTCAGCTTACTTTCATTTCCAAAAATTCTGCAGTTTGTTTAAATTGTTTTGAGGTTGAAATTAAAAGGTCGTTGTCGAGTTGTATATCGCTGCCGTCTAGTACCAACAACTTGGCACTGTACTGTCGATACAAGTTCGGGAGTTGAGGCTGCTCATTTACAGCTAAAATTGCAACACAAA
Source organism: Trileptium ribeirensis (assembly GCA_030248225.1). Taxonomy (NCBI): domain Eukaryota; kingdom Metazoa; phylum Nematoda; class Enoplea; order Enoplida; family Thoracostomopsidae; genus Trileptium; species Trileptium ribeirensis. The sequence continues at coordinate 10,666 of JASANE010029366.1, read as the reverse complement.
TCACTTATAACTGTTGCCTATCCAGTAGTTTATGTCCAGTATCATTCATTGCTGAAGTTTATAATTTGCTGCTGCTATGTCCGTCGGACTATGAAATTATCCCATGTTTAGCTGTCACCTTAATCTTTTCTACATGAGCCTACTTTCATTTTTAATATCTAAGCAGTGTGAGGAGTTTAAGTTAAGTCAGCGTCGGGCATAGTTACGTAGCTAATAATATCCATACAGCTCTTTATGGTTATGTTTGTTTATTTTTTTTTTCAAGTTTTCTATAATATTCTATTTGTACATTAGAAAGATCAGAAAATAGCCTCAGTTTACAAGCTTGCCAACTATCTAATTCTCCAAGTATAATACTGTGAAACTGTCTATTGGTACGAAACTTTGAGCATTCACAGCTTAGGTATTATGATAGCAAACACCTATTGCAGTAATTGAGTGTGTCTTATTCGAAGCTAAATACAATGTTGCTGGAGCAATTGAATTTAGTCAAATTGCAATGTTTTATATCACGTCATCAAAACTTCACTAGCTCTTAAAACGGGAAACAGAAGATGGCACATAGTACAAAAATACAAGCGATGCAAAGTGAATCGACCTTTAGACATTGTGCAAACTGTTCGAGGCCTTTGTCCTAAAAGAAATGTAACACACCAGTTTATAGCGTTCTATCAATAATTAAAAGACAAACTAGCGATACAGATAGGAATTAAATTTATTATTTTAATATATATTTCCGAAAAAGATCATTAACTTTTAAAATTGTAATCATACGTTTGTGCTATACTACAATATTCTACTTACTACTCTATACTACTATTCTACTACTTACAATATTCCATTTCGACACACTATTTTACCATTGTATTTAGTTTTGGTGCAGTTTGGCATTTTTATGTCTTGTGCAGAAGAATGCCGGCTTTCCTGATAGTAACAGAATAATGTTATTCGACATAATTTCCTATTTCGGGATATGGCTTGACATATATTTGAACCAAAACTTACACCACTGTCAAGTCGGTAATCTGTTTGCATTAGCTTCTCGAACTCCAAGTACTGAATAGTGTGTATACACTGAGTTTTTTACAAAGTTGTTTCTTAATAAGATTCGTACAAACTGTGTGTCCAATGTACAAACTACAGAATAAATGGGGAGAATATTGAAATTGATGTATATTATGCATGAGTAAACTTAAGCTGCGCACCTTACAGCCTATTTTGTTAAAAGCAAATGCCTTTTCGTTGATCACTGAACACAAATTTCAATTTTGCATAAAAGAACAAAAATTAATCCGTTTCATATTTCATACATTATAATTTGAAAATGTTCGCGAACACATAGGTGTTAAAATACATGACCCGAATTGCATTCGCTAATGGCGTTATGGAACAGAAAAATGCCGAAATTGGATTAGGACTATTGAAATCCGAATTTTGTTCTCTCACAACGCTTTGCACATGGTGTCAAAAGATGATGGCATTTTAAGTTTACGCTATCATTAGTGTAAAAGGTTAAAAATACGAAAAGCTGCATAAACATATAGTTCGAAACTGATGGCTAAATTCATGCCATACGACATTGTAAGCAAATAGTTTAAAAAGAACGTTTTGTAACTATTTATGTATGCGATGTGCCTGTTAGATCAATGGTGTCGTATTTTAGATAAACTCAAACGCAAAAGCAATCTCAGTATTCCACTCAAAGACTCCAAATAATATACCTCGTTTACAAATCTTTACCCAAATGGGTGAGAGACACCATACATTCCCGGAATATTCTTCACATTAGCTTGTTGGTAAAAATAAACTCTGGTTGAACCATTACAATGGGTATGTGTACTTATAATGCTACACCGAAAACACTGTTATGATATATGTTATGTACAATTTATGTTAAATATAAGACTGAAACATCGTTGTTATTGATATTAAAGCTTCATGCTGCGAAAAATGCTCACAATGTCGAATGCCATAGACGAGTTCATCCTTTTGCGGTACTTCTGAATGAGAAAGTCATTAAGCTAGACGCAAAAAATTTTCCGCATTAAAATGATAGCATTGGTACATTGAGCAAAAGATTTGAATCAGGTCCTTCTAACTATGAAGCAATTATAATTAATTTCTTAATTTATTTTAATTTAATTTCTATCTGCTGCTGACACAATTAATAAAATCAACCTAACGCATCACTTAATGTAGAATAAGGCGTTACCAGAAAACCAATACGAATTTTGGATGAAACGATCCAGATGCACGCGGTTTTGTAGAATGCATTGATTATTAACTAAGGTTGGAAACGAAAAAATCCGATGAGACATTTTAAAATATTTGCATCGTGATACTATAGCTATTTATAAAACACCTGGAACTGGCCGGTGACGTATTAGAAAAATGTTTTTGTGCACATTTCGATTTGTTTGCTTCCCCCCAAAACGAGGTCAGCTTGTAGTCATGAATAGTTTAGCAAAAAAACCAGGTGCTACATTCGAGAAAACGCTACAGTGATACGTAAAGTTGTCTCAACTCTTGACATCAGCGTTTGCAGTCACTGGTGGATCCAGAAATTTTTGACGGGAGAGGGGGGTGAGGCTCGAGCGTCAACCGTATTTGATCAACAAATTCTTTGATATTTTAATACTTTATATTTTTTACAAATTTCTGATGACCCGTCTTAGGTCTGATAAGGAGGACTCGAGCCCCCTCCTCACATCACCCTTAGAGTTTTTAGTGCTTTTCTAATTCACTAACAACATGTATGGTGGAGTGGGGCGGGGCGGAGCAGAATTTTCGCCGCACCCCCCCCGTTTCCAACTCTGCTAGTGTCGAAAGCTAGTCCAAAAATGGAAGAGTTCCATCTCCACACGGAAATGAAAATTTCTGTCTTGAAAATTGTACCCGAATCAGTCTATATTATAACAGAGGATATTTTGCACCGCATTAGCCGAACGCGCCCGAGTTCGTGGTTTCATTGCTAAAACTTGAACATCATTTCCATCGCGGAGAAGTTTCCGCTAAAGCGTGCAGCATAATATAATTATTATCCCGCTAATATATAACGACAGACTGTTCGGACATGATTTTTTCTACATTGCACACGTTAGACCCGTATTATAATACTGCTGCCTCTGTGATATTGGTATGATGGAAGGATTAAAGGGCTAAGCAATAAGTTTTGATAGCAACCTGTAAATTATGCAGAAAAGACTAATAACTCAATCTTGAACTACTTAAATAAAAGTGGTTGTAATCTGGCGTAACAAATGTTATAAAATACTTTATATTTTAGTCAACTCATGTCGTGATTCCTTTCAGGTGTACGTCATGACGTCAACTACTGCAGGTCATGCCATATACTTAGTTAAAAGAAATTAAGACACAATTAAGGTATTGCCATAACGGTTATTAATGCATAGTATTTTCTCTCACAACCAGATTATCATGGTCCTAAACTTTCAGATATATTGAGAATGACAAAAGTAGTTTGCGATAAAAGTAACAAAAACTTACTTTGCGAGTACACAGCTGTGGCCATGGCTACTAGTATAGCCGTTAATATGATTGACAAGAACGCAGCAACCGAATATTGAAGGCGGCTATTGAAGCTCACATTTCTTGATATAGACGGAACAAGACGTTTATCTGAATTCGCAACCGATGACATTTCATCTCCAGCACCCGATTCACTAATATTAGCGGTCGAAATTAATTGCCTAGGCTGTTGACGCAGGTTCGTGCATGGCTTTGACATTTTTTGAAAATTAGACTTCCATTGTTGATTTCCATGTGAAGAATGCATTTTTGGATCCAAAATGGTTGGTTTTAATTCGCAGCGGCCAAATGTAGTAAAGTTATTCATCTGTCGACCACTTTCATCTGCGACAACACAAGACTGCAGACAATGTCCTCCTAACATAGCATTTATGTTTGCACCGATGTAATCAATATTATTATAATTTGCATAATTGTTGTTGAAACATTGAAAACTCGACGAATATGGCCAAACCGGAGCAATGACGTTTGCACAGGACCACCACTGTTGCATATCACCACTTGATTTCACCAGGAAAGAATTGCAACCGGTCACCGTGTCGTTTTGGAAAAACGATGGCAGATTCAGTTTGTTCCAAGTTCGCAGTGTGCAAGCGGATATAGTCGAGCGCCGTTTAATACGTCCGGTCTTACGAACTTGTGCTTTGGATACCAATGGTGCCACACTTATCTGATCTTGGTGTATCGCAAATGGGCTAAGCTTGGAACATTGAAAACTATTTCCAAAGGAATTGAACGTTTGATTACAATCAATCGGAAAGCAGGGTGCTCCATTATAAATACCTGTTTCTGACGGCAAATTTGCAAATAGAAACTGATTCATATTTGTTGCATTCTTTGTCTCAATTGCCATTTGTATGTCATATAGTTTCACATCAGCATAAATTTACAAATGATAGCATATCATATCTTCATATCTACATACCGATGTCAAGTCTACAAAACTAACAAAAATTAACAATTTGCACTCATCACAAAACAAAGAACATACGCAACTTTCGCAATATGACATGAAAAACGTGGTTTACACAATTGTTGCAGCTTGTCAGTCTGTTGATTGAATTGATGTGAACTCTGAACAGAAAAGGCGTCAAAATGTGAAATATATCCATATTTTGTGACTGATGAAAAAATTAATGTCATATAACTTATTAAAATCGAAAAAATATTACAGAGAAATACACAAATCGTTAATGTATCAATAAAACGCGACATTGGATTATTCATAACTAATATGGTTAGTGAATTAATGGCTGTGTACTTTCAATGTTAGTATAGGTAATAAGAAACGTCTCACCTCGATTATATAAAAAATAACTCGATACTTCTATATATAAAAAGGATGAAGCGATATGATTTTGATGACGAAACATTTCTACATGAAACATGTGACCAACATTCATCTGTAAGAAAGCTTAGAGTCAAGAGCGTGCCATTGCTTGTCAATTATACGGAAGGTGAACCATTGCGTTAGCTTACCAATTTATATATGATTTGCTGTATAAATTCGTGTGTTAGAATAGTATTGTTAGACTATGCAAAGCATATTAATGCTTTGTACTCTATCCATTTCACAAAGATACACAATGTCACGTATGAAGTCTGAAAATTAGAAAATCATGAAGTTTTGAAAATGCAGAATTTCGCAAAATGAGGAATTAAAAATTTGGAATTCGGTAGCTGTGAAGAAGGCGATTGGGTGATCGGGAAACTGGAATTGGGCTATTTGAAATTTGGGAAACTGAAACCTTGGAATCTTAAACATTTAAAACAAGGAAATTAGTGATAAGGGAAACTCGTAACTTCGATCGGGAAAGCAATAAGCGGAAAACAAGGGAATTTTGGAAGTTGGAAAACGGAATTTGGAAATAGTAAATTTGCTATTTGCAAAGCTGAGATTTAACATGGGAAATTTAGAATTTATATATGAGGAATTGGCATATCATACCTGCGAATGTTGGAAAAACAAAAAAAATTACGATTGTAAGAGAAGACTTTCCAAGAGAAAAGTAGCATACCTCACAATCACGACAGATTTTATGGAGTATAACTGCATTGTTCTAGGGCAAATCTTCAGTTAAGTACATTTGCGGTCACAACAAGGTTTGCGAAGTTTAGAGCTCTTAGCATTGGCGCGAACCCAAAAAAGTGGGGGGGGGGAACAGTTACGGGCAAAAACATATAATCTATAATCAGGTGCATTTATTACAGAGCACTAAAAATTTTATCAGTCAAAAAGTGTGGGGACGATTACTTAAGTGTCAAAAAGTGGAGGGGATTTATCCCCCGTCCCCCCTATAATTACACCTATGGCACCTAGGGTAGAATACTGAGTTGGTATACAAACACGGAGCTTTTACTCTCTTGGTTGTCGAATAGGTCGAAATCAATGAATTATGATAATCCTTATTTCATTATCAATTGTTATTGATCTTTATATGCCATTTGGGGATATTGTTCGTGTACGTGTATATGTGCATATTTATAAACATGTACGATTTGTGGTGTTGTTGGTGCTAGGAACTATCTTCTAGTGTCCACCGTGTTCTGGATATTGTGGCGATCTCTGTAATGTTTTCGTGGACAACGTCCAGGTGAATATCTCCTCTGTTTGCGTGGTGGCCAATTAGGACGCGACCGACCTGCGGGTTTCTCGCTGGCCACCCGATAGCTTCCTACTTGTGTAATGCTACATAGTCAGACATCGGCGGGAACCTTAGGGGCATGTCTAAAACTTTTTGCAATTTGTTTTCATTCCAAGTTTTGTGCTTTTGTGAAATTGTCTCGTTAATCGTTCCAACAAGGCATAACTAACAGTCTTACGAAGCTCACAAGCTAATCTCACGCGTTTTGTACTATTTTTACGGCATTATTCATCACAGTTCGGATCTCAGACGCTTGATGATCCGTCGGTCGGTGTTATGTTGGCATTTTGTGCAAGCGATTGCGTTTTTCGTGCAAACTCCAGCTTATATCTTACTAGAACAATTTTGAACATAACAAAATCGTCATAACAGCTGACAAGTTTCAAGTTGTGAAGGAGCTCTTAACACAGCAACTTATTCTGCCAAGTTATGACAACGTATTTTATTTTCGTCCTTCAGATTTTCACCAAGCAGGATTTCTTGATTGTTTGAAACACCTTCATACCCGCGTGGGTCAGCGTTATCCGGCAATCGGTTATTTGTGGACATCACCCATGGTCGGAGTGAAACTTCCCGCCAGAGAATTTTGGTTCATTGCTTTACCTGGTGGATTCCCCGGATCCAACTCAACATGAGTTGGGCTCTGATTATCACTAGGATTTTTGCAAAGGTTTCATGATATCGTGATTTGATGTTTTGTCATTTCTTTGGTTTGATACACTGTATAATTGTGCGCGGATTCGTTGCAATTTTTGCTTATTTTAGTGGTGTGCCTTTGTTAGCCGGAATAGTCTGGTGCCGCGGAGTTTGAGTGTTAGGGCTGGCAAGACTTGGTAAAACTGTGTAAACTATCACTTTCTGCACTTTGCAAACAATAGACGTCTTGCCTCGCTTTTCATCCTGCATATAAAGGGGTGAAGCTTAATGGCTGCCTTTCACATAGCCGATTCGTGTGCAGCTAGGGCAACATCGGTAATTCCTAGAAACTGACACGACCGAGGCCTCAGTGAATTATACGCACTACCATCAGTTGAGGCTTGTTGCCAGTTTGTGTCCCAGTATAAATGTGCGAGCCACAAAATTTCTGAGCAAATAGTTAAATATTTTTTACTTCTGAGCTTCTAACATGTGTTCTAGGTTTGGCGATAAATCACAAAATAGATACTGATGTCCACACGCAATTCTACAGACCTGCTTCGCAAGCATAAGAATAAAATTCAGAATTTTGAAACGTAAAATCATTTTTAGAAGCACGAATTCTTTTCACAACGTTTAGCGAATCCTGGTTTGGAGTGGCGGAATACTAAATTTCAGGAAGCACAACGGACGCATAATTTTTGAGCATAAAATAATTTATTAGTACGTAGCACAGAATCATTGAGTAAGCGGCGCAAAATTTTTAGCGCAAAATTATTTAGAGAGGACTACAAATCACGGCGTAGGGTGCGCAAAATATTTACTTGCAATTAGGCGCCTCATACCCTCGCTACGTCACAGGAGAGAAAATAAAATTAACGTTTGAAAACTTTGACCGTATAGACTGCGTATTTGGTAATTATCGTGATTGTTACTCCAGTACCAACGTTTCAGATTAAAAAATTCATTTGGGTTTTCCTTTGATTTGTTTACAAATAGTTGGGAAAATTTTTTAAAAATCGGAGTTTCGCAACTGTTGGTGTTCTTGTTGCGCATTCCAAATGTAAATATTATTGTAGATTTGAAACGTCAAACTGTTGACCCAGACGGATCCAGTAGAAATACTGTTCTTTCATGCTTATCTTCCCACGTATTCTTGTATTTATAGACCCAAGAATACTCCTTCATCCTAGCCTTTAGATTAATCATCATGCGCTGATGTAGGTACAGTGCAGTAGGTCATTAGTGGATTTTTGCCTTTGTAGCCATTAATATTCCAACTAATACATTAGAGCACTGCCCGCATAGAGGTGCTTCGAATTTGCTTGAACATAAAGAATCAACATCGGATGGCAAGATATTGTGCGAAGAGTAGAAAATTTTGACTACTATTATATTGTAACTAAATTTCACATTCACCATTTAAGTTCTATTTCAACGATTAGCTGACATAAGTTTGATGTGCTGGAATGGGAATTACACGCGGAATTGTATACGACGATTATGGTGCAGTTGGAAATTTTGAAAAATGTCCAGACTTAGATCAGCGACAATTACTCGTGCTTTTATAATTCGTCCAAAATTGATCGAAATTCCATGGCAGCTTTACAACACCAGGTTATTACAAACATATTGAATTGACTCTTCCCAAATCAGATATTTTTGCTGTAATTTAGTTTTGCCAAGCTTTTACGATTATTTGTAACTTTTCAAATTCTGAGGTGTTCCGCCTCCCACAATACATTTCCACGAATATATGATTATCTGATCGGAACTAGAGAAGCTACAGTTCTGGACGAAGAAGGCCAGTCGCACTCGCTACTCTCACGCACTTCACTCAGTAGTCACTCAATTTACTCGAACTTCTACAATCCTGCACTAGTTACTCACAAGCATTTCATTCGAATTCTACTCGAATTATACTCACAACGCTATCACATTTTCCTAACATCATTATAACATCCCACTAGAAAGTGAATCATCATGTAATAGCGTAGCAATTTGGTTTTATTAATTTAAATTTAAATTTTCAATTTGTGCACACCAACATAATACCTCAACCACCTAGCACCACGGAAGGCCCAAACGAGAAACAAATTCGACGGCACAGTGCCCACGAGCCTAAATAAACAATACTACTCATCTTTGCTCTATCGACCACAGTCAAGCAACATTGGTCAACACCTCGGCTCCGTTGTTTACAGCGCGACCCGCTGGGTCAACACTTTAATGTGAAAGTCAGCGCGAGGACGAAGACGAATGTTTTGCATGCGATCAGTGTGATCAATTATTACGCTAATCGTGGTATGGTCTCGACGCTGAAATCGTTACTGCAGTTCAATTGTTGCATACTGGTGTCGACCTTTGTGCAAATAGCAATTGCTAAAACGTTTCACACCAGACATTGGTTTCGGAAATTGGTCTCTATTCCTCTGAGCTGGATACGATGAATGCTAGTTTTAGTGTAATATAAGAATAAACGAACGAAAACAATTCGTCGATAGCTGCTATTAAACAATTTCTATATCCCGCGACACCAGTAAACAATAACTCCATGGCTGAATTGATTCAATCCCATTCTTACACTGAACTGGTAGCATAAGGTATTGTTGAAAGAACAAATTTCATATCCAATCTCATCACTACAGACAGCATCCCTCATCGCCGATGCCTAATGATTTTGGACCTCACTGAAGTCGATCACGACCACGATCTTAAAGCAGCAACAGAAATTGTTCAGCGTTTGGAACAGTGCGCTGCAGTCGAATCTGTCTTCATAATGGGAACAATCGAATCGAACAGACAGCACCCTGAACTGGGTTCGCATGCAACAACAGTCCACCGCCATGGCTACTAAAAGTACGGCATTTCTCTTTACCGCTGTTAAAGCAATGCTTCGAAAAGCCCCAAATCTGGAATGCAGCGAGCACTGGAAAGGAATTTTCTACCGCGATCAATGACTGCAGAACAGCGAAATCGTCTTCACATTTTGTACATATTGTCTCGCGGTTTGAACCCTCAATTGAATAGTGATCCCTGAAATCGAACTAAATATGTGGTGTTGAATGGAAAACTCCACGTGTACAAGTGGTGCTTTATCAACGGAAACAAGGTTGTTGGTTAGAAAAGACACCCGCTGGAATATCAAATCGAGGATTCCGGTGGAATTACAGCGGGTGTAAATGACAATGTATCGGTTTGAATGTATGTGTTTCATACGGAAAATAAGATACCTAAGCGAGTGGCACACGCGCACATTCAATGTCTATACTCTGTAAACTAATTACCTCTCGAAGTTTATCTAATAAATTAACAACGTTTGAGTGTCTCCACAACAGAGAAAACTTTGATATTATCGTTGTCTGAGAAACGTCGTTGCATGAGGGCTTCACATTCACAATGATATAATATGAACGGTTTTTTGTTTGGGGAAATACCATTCATGGACCGTGGAGGAGTTGCCATTTTTGTACATTATTCTGTGAAACCATTGCCTGTTACTTGAAATTTAGAAATTCTATGCGTGGATTTGTATATCCCTAATAAGAATACATTGATATGTATTTTCAAGCCGCTTGACCTAGTCTTAAGAAATTTTTTATTAAATGTTTTGATGTCTCACAAGTTAGATGTTTTCCAATCACAGATCCATTGATTTGTGTATCATGGTCAATACGATTGATGAACCTAAAGCTTTTAGTACCGTGTAAAATGTTCCGTAGACTGATTTCTTCTCGCATTGCTGGGACGTTACTAAGCTGGTTAAAAGCACACCTTACTAACAGATATATCATAGTGTCAAACTAGATAACGCTTAGTCTGAACCACGAAGTATA
>JASANE010029364.1:0-16861 GCA_030248225.1 Trileptium ribeirensis | reverse complement strand
TAATGTTGGTATTGCTTTCAACAATTACATATCTTTGACCCGTACTGCAAGATACACCCACAAAGATAGAATGTTTTGATTTCAACTGTCAAACCACCCGGCATTGGCTTTCTAGGACTTAAATGATTCGCTTTAAATCGCTGTGCTCAGCAAGATGTCGCTTTAAAGTGGTCGTTCCAGAATTAGTTTTGTGCACATAAATTTGGCGCCACAAATGTTTCAAATCGGGATTATGGCATATCACCGAATATAATTACAACTTCATTTAATATTTCAAACAGAAAATGCATAAAATTTGCAACACGAAAAGTATTGTATGGCTTTCGTCAAATAGTTTAATTAAATTAACTTTCAGTCAAAATTATTCGCTAACAGTTGATTTAAAACAATGTCTGCGTGAGAAATCGGGTTTAAACCAAGTCATTTGAAAACCAAAAAACCTACCGGATTTTACACACAAAACCAATACAACTTGCAATTTTAACCATTTAGTGAGCACATATTGTAATTCTTACTGCATAACTTTAAATAGTTATAAATGCGGTAAATACTGTAATTTAGTATGTTATTGTATTTGATATTTAACAGAAATATTCATGCCACGGTATCTTTATCAAAATCAAATTAAAATGTTAACACCATGCCACTTGATTTCGTAGAGCATGACGACGGTATTAGCGGTCTTTAAGATTAATATTTAGCTTGTGTGGTGCCTTTCGCCTCCCAGTCGGCACAAGCGGGAAACGCACGTCCCTTAGGACGGCGCGGCAAACAGAAGGCACCGGGCTCGTGGAACAGGAAGACGACTTTCGACGCAAGAAGAAAAGAGTCCAACCTCCCACGAGACGACGGAGCGGCCGAGGCCCAGCCGAACTTCGACACCTCCTTAAATATAATTCCGGCATAGGCCCTCTGCGGCCCGGTCATGACTTTTTTATCATGCGGTGCTTGGTGCAAATTCAACTAATCACAATCCACCCAAACCCAGGCCCTGCGATACGAGCTTGGAGAAATGGGGGAAAACTGAGGAGTCTAAACGTTAAGACGAGAAAGACGGTAAGGCAAGAGAATCGAATCTCGGCATAAACGAAGACCTCTAGCACAATACGATAACAACGACAACAACAAATGGAAATTGAACATAATAACTTGGAATTTACAAGGCATATCCTTTCGAGAAAATAACCGGAGCAGACTACTACGAGTGACCGAAGTAATTCAGAAGAGAAACTGGGAAGTTGTTCTAATAATCGAAATACGATCAGAACACCAAGGTTTATTGTGGCTGGGCCACCATGAGAAACAAATGGCCATTATCCACTCAAGAAAACGGGGATAGTGCTCCGAGCAAGAGCCCTCCAGAAATGGATCGACAGTGGGCAAAAGAGGTTTCACTCCAACAGGACAACCGCCGTAGTTGTGGATGGATGCCGAATGGTGGCGATATACCAACCGGTGTGGAGCGGAAGACTGGAGGAAATAGAAATCTATCGGCACGAGGTCGAGCAGCATGAGCAGCAACAAAGAGATTCTGATCATCGTCGGAGACCACAACTTCCAGGTCGACAACCGATCCCCACTAGACGCAATCAGTGGTAGTTGGGGCCTATCGACATCCACTAACGCCGCCGGGGACGATATCTTTCAATGGCGCAGCGCCAACAATTTAGCATACGCCAACAGCTTCCTGGCGCCCCGAAATCGAAGCACTCGGTACAGCTACATATGGCGTAAATGCTATGAAATCGACGGATTTATTGTCAAGCAACACCAGCGACACAAACTGGCGATAAACATGATGACGATAAACGAGATGTCCCTATCCAACCACAAGCCCAGAAAGGTGACCATTAACTGGAACCGAAAGAAATGGAGAAACCGGCCAGCGGCAAGTACCCCATCGATCCAGTGGAAAAACTGAGCAGCACTGCTACGGAGAGAGCGTTCAAGGATGAAGATGAACGGACGATGGAAACAAAAACGAGGGAGTTAAGAACCGACACAACAAATTGGGACCTCCTCTCCAATGTCGTAGTGACCGCAGCCGAAAAAGTATGTGGTCGTCGAAACAAATCTGTTGGAAAAACGTGGACAATCGGGAAAGAGGACGATATAAGACGGATGCACAACAAGGTATCCGAACTGGTAAACCGCCGGAAATACCTGGTCAGCAATCAAGCCAGGTGCCCGCGGCAAGGTCAAAGAGATGACGAACTCGACAGGATTAAAACATTGCTAAAGGAAACCAGACGCCAAATAAAGAGCACCCTGCGGAGGTAGGAGAAAGAATGGAGAGACGGCATCGTGGAAGAATCGCCGCGGCTAGCACAACGGGCCGCACCGGAGATATGTACCGAATCCTGCGACAAATCGGCCGCGGCAACAACTCCAGGCTAATGGCAACCATCAACATAACGACATCAGATTTCAAGCAACATTTTGAAGCGTTATCTATGCAAAGACATGAGGTGGAGCTGCACCAGCTCGAAGAAATCCTAACCGAAGTGAAGGACTTGGGAATGAGGAAGCGGCCCAATCTGCAAACGACATCATAAACACACCTCCGGACGATGACAAGATTATCAGAGAAATGACGATAGTCAAAGACTCAGCCCCGGGAAAAGACGGAGTTCGCATGGGCTACATCAAGAAAGCCGGCCCCATGATGAAGCGATGCGTCATCGACATCGTCAGTTTCATGTTTTGTAACCGAGTCCATAAATGGGAACAATCCTTAAAGATCGGCCAGATTGTACCTCTTTTCAAGAAGGGCTGTAGGGACGACAAGGACAACTACAGGGGCGTATGTCTTCTGGCAGTAGAAAGTCGCACATTAGCCCGCATCATCGCCAGCAGACTGAGGAAATGGGCCGAAGATATGAAGCTAGTGGACGACAACCAAACCGGTTTCAGACCCGTTAGATCCACAGCCGACGCAACGCAAATTTTCGTCCGTATTCAAGACGTCGTCGATCTGAAAAAGCGCTGCGAGATTCATGGTACTACAATCGGTCGAAATTGAGGATATAAGAATGCTGGACTGCTGGATGGCCCGGAAAAGCACTTGAAAAACCGTTTAAAACGTGCAGGGGTTCTATGGTGTAAGGTGAAAAACCAACTCAGCAAGTCGAAAATGGCAAAGAAACATCAAGCTCGAGTGGACGAAGCCTGCGTAGAGAGAGCACTTCTTTTTGATTGTGCCACTCGAAAGTGGTATAAGAACTACCTGAAGAAGTTACAAAGCTGATTCGATCGCTGCTGCAGATATATTTGGAGCAACAAGAGGGGCCCTCCATTGTGTCAAATGCAATCAGAAGGGAAGAACATGCAGGACGTTAGAAATCAGTTGGATATCCTCAGCATTCTAGTGAAAATCGAAAAAAAATGTCTCGAAAGAATTGGCCACATACTCAGGATAACTCTTGCCAGACGAAAGCAGCCGTTCTGAGGTGGCTCACGGAGCTAAAGTCACATAGCAAAACCCGGGGGCGGTAGAGAAAAACCCTTCTGTACTGGAAAGGACAGCTGCGCGAATCGGGTATTGAATGGACAGACGTGGGGAGAATGGCAACCGATCGTTCCGCTTGGAAAAAGCAAATAGCTTCACGCACAAGCCACATCGCCAAATGGGAGCGCCAAAGAGGTAACATCTTTGGAGACGCGGCTCTTGCGAGCCGAAACATCCGAGTGCGGGTGAGCGATCCACTGAAATTGTTTGGGTTTTTTTATGTTTTTGTTGTGTTTTGGTTTTGTTTTGTTTTTTTGTTGTTTTTGTGTTTTTGGTTGTGTTGTTTTGTTTTGGTTTTTTTTGTGTGTGGTGGTTTTGTTTCTTTGTTTTTTTTCTTTTTTTTTGTTTGTTTGTTTTTTTGTTTTTTTTTGGGTTTTTTGTGGGGTTTGGGTTTTGGTGGTTTTTGTTGTTTGGGGGTGTGTGGTGGTGGTGGGTGTTGTGGGGTTTGGTTGTTTTGTGTTTTGTTGGTTGTTTGGGTTTGTGGGTGGTGTGTGGTGTGGGGTGTGGGGTGTTGTTTTTGTTTGTGGTGGGGGGGGGGGGGGGGGGGGGGGGGTGGTTGTGTGGTGTGGTGGGGGGGGGTGGGTTTGGTTGTGGTTTTTTGGTTTTGTTTTTTTTTGCCCCTTTTTCTTGCCTTGCCAATGGCTCGGCTGCAGCAAAGTCTGCAAAAGCAAAGCTGGTTTAGGCATCCATCAACGACGGATGCATGGCGAAAATGAAGGAAGAAAGGTTTTCATATGCCAAGACTGTAAGTTAAACTTCAAATCCAAAAAGACCTTGGTGAAACATCGGAAAGCATGCACGGGGATAGCAGCAAACCAAGTCGAGTACCGAAGATGTGATACGTGTGGCCACGACCAATCCAAAGCGAACATTACCCGTCACCGGGGGATATGCACTGCGGCTAACAGAGCAGCATATATGGACTGTCCAGAGTGTGCCCAGCCGTAAGCAAAAACTAATCTGGCGCGGCAACGCAGTGTTCTCAGAAGCCGAACCCCCGATGATGATGATGATTAATATTTATAAATGCAACGAACACTTTAATTATTTAACATACATGTGAAAAAAGAAGTATATGTGTGATACTATCTTTATGAAAAATGTTTTAATATTTCGACACACCGCCATTTGTTTTTGTAGTGCATTCATTAAAAAAATTCAAATTCATTTCGCTCAGGGGTTTATTCAAGACGTAATTACAAAAATTAATCGTTTGCTCATTTCCCAACATTTTCGCCGTAAAATATCAACATTTGATGGATGCCATATGTACAGCAGTTGATATAAACTGATTCTCGAAGTTAAGAAAACCGGGGTACGTTTAGAAATATATATCAAAAAATCGTAATATTTCGTAACAAAAAATCCACAATTCTTATCGATCATTATACGTTGAAGACATCAATTATCGAACAGGACAGGCTACTGTTAAAAATAGTTTTGCGTTTAAGGCATTTCAAAGCAATTGTGTAGGCTATTATTGTTAGGCGCATTTATTCCGCTTCAGGTTCTGTGTTCCGGAATCTATGGGTTGCCGTACCTAAATTTCTTTCGCTATCTTACGATTAGTCTTACATTTGTAAAAATATACGTTATAAAATTCACATAAATCCCAGTAGACATATAGCGGTTAAACTATTCCCCATTTTAAGATACAAAGGAAATTAAGATTAGTTGCTTTGGATTGACACTGTATAACGAATGCGTCGTTTTGGCTCTTATTTTTACAGACTATAAAATTTAACAGAACTTTTCAGCAGTTATTAACAATTTGATAATGGCTGACTAGATCCGGACGTGTGCTGTTTTCTGTTTACAGATTATAATATCTCACTAAAATTTTTGCGGTTATTATCAATTTGGTAATGACTGGACAGGTCCGGGCTTGTGATGTTTCCTGCACGGCTTTTAAACATAGGAAGTTGTACTTCGAGTTTCAAGGTTCTTCACGGCCATCGCCGCGCATATTCTTTTAGCATCACATATTTCAAATCTCTGGCTATCCGTCTGCCGTTATCTGAACAATATGCACCAAAAATTCGCTATTTTGAACTCTAAAGTGCATGACCTCTGCGAATGGCGTTAGCCTGATAATGACATAACGGATTTGTGTTTGTGTAATTGTCTGCATGGATTTTAATCTTTAGATAATTTTTGTTTTGCACATTTTAAAGGCTATCTCTGACATCGTCGAGTCTCCTTTTAGCATCGAATATTGCAAATGTACTATTAAAGTATATAACTGCAATTTGTTTCTCACTTAGAAAAAAATAAAAACAAAAAATGCTAATGATTTCTTCCAGGCGTTGATGAAAAATTCATAGGGGCTTTTTCATATAAATGCGCGAGCAAACTTTAAGATAAACCCACCAACCGCCCAACAAATGTTACGGAACACAATTTGCTCAAATGAAATTTGGCCGTCAATTGAAATTCAAAACTATTCGTGAGTACGCTACAATACGACTGAAATTTGGCCAATTCAAGTGAAATTACGATAGATTTTGAGAACTCGGATTTGTCGAATTTGAATTAAGCGTGTTTAGTTCTCGAACACCAAGTGTTAAATATAAGATCGATTTGTTTATGACGTCACCATTGCGTTGTTTGCGAGCATTGACTAATCTATATTCAAACTGGATTGGCATTACGGAACCGAATTTCTGCAAAATAAAACTTGCCTAATTATCTTCTTAGGACAACGTATAAGTCCTGGTACTTGGATTTGATTTTGCCAATTTTCGGTTAACGAAAATCCCAACCAAATTCAACGTTTGTTCTATAACAAGAGTTCGCGATTGGATATCGGTTATTACAAAATAGGAAGGTCGGTGGAGTCACTTTACATTTACTCGCATAAAAACTTAAGAAACTTTATCTGATATGTGTAAATTGCGCTATCAACCAAAAATTTTTGATGAATATAACAACAGTGTTTGAACGGAAGCAATTGTAATAACCGATATCTGAAATATCTGCGCGTACTAAAATTATATTAGGGGTATTTTTAACACTTGAATTGTCGCATATACTGTTGTATCTGGACACACAGTGTTATGAAATAACGTTTACTAACAGGAATAATACGACAGTTAGATAGCAAAATGTCTTAAGTCGTTTTCGTCAATACCTATGACACGCAAGCACTTATATACTTTTCAACAGTACGTATAGAAACTTCTACATCATACAGCATCATTACAACATATTCGCATATACATAATTAGTTCACGCAATGACTGACTTATGCGGTTTATTTGACGTCCCACGGGGACAAGTCTTTAAAAGCGGTTTTTACTTTTTATTAGGTAGAATGTATTCTGAAAATTTATGCAACAAGACAGTTTAAACGACAGTTTAAGCGAAGAATCATATTTTGCTTTTGATGCAACGTCGCAGATTTAAATTGTATATTTTAAGTAATCACAGCAAATTCTATGGTGTATAACGTAAGTTAAAACAAATTCTGGTTTGAGCAACGACAGTTACAGCAAATCATATGGTTTATCACGCTAATTAAAGCTAATTCTGGTTTTGATAACGCAGATTACAGCGAATATCGGTGCATATACCTAGAATTAAAGCAAATTATAGTGTTTGCCTTATAACCCAAGTTATAAGCAGATCCTGGGATGTATACTGCAAATTAAAGCATATTATGATAACGACATTATCGGCAGATCCTGGGTGTATAAGGCTAATTTAGGCAAATTCTGATGTTTATAACGCAAGTTTGAGCAAATCTTATGATGTATAAACAATTTAAAGCACATTATGGAGTTGATAACGGCAGTTACAGCAGATCCTGGATGTATAACGAGAATTTCAGAATATTCCGATGTTGATAACGCAAGTTACAATCAATGCTAGGGTATATAACTCAAATTAAAGCAAACTCAGGTGTGAATAATGACAGTTACAGCAGATCGTGATGCGTATAACGCTGATTAAAGTAAATTCTGACTTTGATAACGAAAGTTACAGCAGATACTTGCGTTATCAACGTAACAATATTTTATGTCATCTACTTCGTTCAGTTACGTATTGCTCTATGTAAGAATAAAAAATTATTTTTTGTTTTTGTATAATTCAGCGGAGCAGAAGGCTTCAGCTTATTGTCGGATCGAGTCTAGCACCAGCTTTATGTTTTAATTTCAGCGAAGCAGAAGGCTTCAACTTATTGTCAAAGCGATCGAGTCTAGCACCAGCGTTGTTAAATTTAAGCAAAGCAGAAGGTTTCAGCTTATTGTCGAAGTGATCGAGTCTAGCACCAGCGTTATGTTTTTAATTTAAGGGAAGCAGAAGGCTTCAGCTTATTGTCAAAGCGATCGAGTCTAGCACGAGTTATGTTTTAATTTCAGCGAAGCAGAAGGCTCCAGCTTATTTTCAAAGCGATCGAGTCTAGCACCAGCGTTATGTTTTAATTTCAGCGAAGCATTAACGCTTCAGCTTGATTGTCAAAACGATCAAGTCTTAGCACCAGCGTTATGTTTTAATTTCAGCAAAGCGGAACCCTTAATTATTATTGTCAAAACGTTTCAAGATCTAGCACCAGACGTTATGTTTTAATTTCAGGGAAGCAGAAGGCTGCAGCTTATTGTCAAAGCGTCGAGTCTAGCACCAGCGTTACGTTTTTTTGATTTCAGCGAAGCAGAAGGCTTCAGCTTATTGTCAAAGCGATCGGTATTAGCACAAGCGGGGTTATGTTTTAATTTCAACGAAGCAAAAGGCTTCAGCGTATTGTCGAAGCGATAGAGTATTAGCACCAGCGTTATGTTTTAATTTCAGCGCAGGAGGCTTCAGATTATTGTTGAAGCGATCGAGTCTAGCACCAGCGTTATGTTTTAATTTCAGCGAAGAAGAGGGCTTCAGCTTATTGTCGAAGCGATAGAGTGTAGCACCAGCGTTATGTTGTAATTTCAGCGAAGTCAAACACTAAGTTTATTGTCAAAGCGATCACATACTTAGCACCAGCGTTACGTTTTGATTTCAGCGAAGCAGAAGGCTTCAGCTTATTGTCAAAACGATCGAGTCTAGCACCAGCGTTATGTTTTAATTTCAGGGAAGCAGAAGGCTTCAGCTTATTGTCAAAGCGATCGAGTCTAGCACCAGCGTTATGTTTTAATTTAAGCGCAGGAGGCTTCAGATTATTGTCAAAGCTATCGAGTTTAGCACCAGTGTTATGTTTTAATTTCAGCGAAGCAGAAGGCTTCAGTTTATTGCCAAAGCAATCAAGTCTAGCACCAGCGTTATGTTTTAATTTTAGTTAAGCAGAGCGAATTAACAATAGTCAATATTATGATGGCGTTGATGAAGAATAAAATTATAGCCAAAGCCAACAATTTCAACTCGATTCGTTTAAGTACAATATTAAATTAAAATAAGTTAAATTGCCCTGAACCCGATACCTGTACAGTGCCAATTTTGTGGGAACGCCTTTAGATTTTGCCTCCAGCAAATGGTCGGAAGCCGCTCATTTGTAGCTTTAACAGCAAACTGATACATTTGGATTCAAGAGATTTAGGTATAAAATATACTGTCAGGATTTTTTGCTAGACAACAGTGGTACACTTGCAACGAAAATAAAAGTTTATATATTTATTCGTATCATTTGTATCGAAAATCACTTTGTTATTCAACTCAGTTCTCTTTAAAATTGTATAGATATTTGACATAATTCGTTGTACAAACATAGTAAAGCTATATGCTGCAACAGATTTTAAAATTGGTAGTCGCATTGAAAGTATCATACCGATGTGTATAATAAAGCATCGGGTTTCAATATAAAATAACCTCAATTAGTACAAATTAGGAACGGATCATCGAACTAGCTTAGCCTAGACTAGCTAGTATATTAACGGAAAACGAACGAAACGCGATGACAGTTACACGCCAACAATTCCGAAAGAAAGTATTGATATAGCGAATATTTCGTGGCATGATTTAGATCATATAACAATCTTTGCTTTAATCTGGAAGAGATCTATTTTGAAGCTATTAGATAATTACGGGTCCAAAGCGTATGGACGCATAGCTGAAAAAACTGTGGTCCCTTCCCTGAATCCTCCCAAATATGTCAGAGCTTAATATTTACTTACAAACACAAAGCAAGCGCCTCAAAGTAAAACTAGCCTAAATTATTTTACGCGTCTAAAGACATGTTTCGCTGATTCTACCAAATTCAACTTTACTTACAAATGCAATGTTATAATTTCGAAAGCTTAAATTTGATGTTTAAACCTTCATTTTTACCGTTGAAATTGAAATACCACATATCCGAGATGTTTGTCATGCACCAGTTTCACAGGGCGCACGCACGACAGCAATCGGACATGAAAAGTTTGCTACCTATAGAGCCGTGTTGGCGTTTGATGCATTTTTTGCACAGAATGACAGTAAGCGAAAACAAAGTCACTGCCTGAAGGTTGTGACAACAATTCTTGCAACCAAAAATAACTGAAGCCTAAAATGTTTTGTAGCCAATCTCAAGACATTAATTAACGGACCGTAAAAGCTAGAAAAATCCAATGGATTCTTGTGAAATATATGTTGGGAGTTTCCCATTAAATTTCTTTGCATATTTTACTTTAAATATATTTGAACTTCAATTCCAGCTGGAATTGTGAAAAATGGTTAAAATTTTAGAGGAATCGCATACCGCTATTGTCACGCTTTACACGCTCCGTTTTATGGTGCCACAACCAATAATTTCAACCCTCGAAAGATAAGGGACTTAAAATTATTTCGCTAAATGACAAAGTGATGAAACTTTTTTCTCAACTTGGAATCTTTATTAAAATTCAACGGATAAGGATGCCCGTAAACATTTGCGCAATCTTTTCAGAGATAAAAGAATTCTTTTAGCGAATTGCGACACACTTTACGATATCTCAAATAAAAGCATCAGAAAACAACGGAAATTACACTTACGAGAGTACGCGATGAGTGCTGGCAATCGAGTCGGGCTTTCCGTTTTTGTAAAACAAGCGACCACTTGTCTGAAGCCAAATTATTTTCGTCGAACCCCGTGGATAAACGCGATACACCAAAAGTCCTGCGGCACCGGTCTTGATCACTGAAAGTGAGCAGAGAAACTGTCGTAAAATACAAACAAAACGATGAGTATGCAGGGTTGCGATAGCGAAAAGCGGAATAATTCATTAGGACGCAAGCCTACTTCAGAGGATTGTGGACAGATTTAGTACTATATCACATCAATCCTGTTTAAAAAGTATGTTGGAAACAAAAACGCCGCACGACTTATTTACTTCTCAAGATCCGGAAAACCTTTAATTGCACTCGTTCACCGCAGCGGATTGCCTTACTCTTAAAAGCAACGATTTTGTTACCATTGGCTTAACGCTAGTACAATTATTACAAAAAGGGCTTTTCAGGTGACCACACAAAAAATGGGCAAGGAAACATTTGAACAGGTTAGTCGTAAGCAGTAATCGCTTGATCTGGCCCGCACAGTTGTACTTATCGTTGTTGCACTGTTTGTACCCTAATCATATCCAGACTACGTCCATACAACTCGAAAACCTTATGGACTTGTACGGAAATTAGACAAAACCCAGAATGCTTCTTTATACCTTGTAAGTAATCTATTAATTGTTGAACAATTAGTTTTGGCTATACATGTTGCCGATAGCGGGCGAAATCATTTCATGCCACAGCCCGGAAAAGCTTCAAGTACTACCGACGATAGAAGACTACGTGATTTTAAGAGAGCAGTCAATTGTGTGTTGTTCTGACACTCTTTCAATATATAAACAAACTTATATAAGGCATGTAAGCAAGCCTATTATCTCTGTAACACTATCAACCCCTAGGATTTCTATTTGGCTAATAAATTATAAAGCCTGCTCCCTGAATTTCAAATGTGAAGTTAAACTTAGAAAAATATTTTTGCTTTGCGGAACAATTTAAGATGAAAGATATAATGTATCTTAGTCTATCTACTTTACGAGCTGCTGCGTTTTTATATCTGGTTTTCAGTGTTTACGACGTTTTAATGAGTTGCAAGCAGCAGGACCAATAAAAATTATTACTCTTTGTAGCAGTAAGTCTGATAAACGTAGACATGACGATTATGCGGTTTGCTGCACCGGGTGGAAGGAAGTGTTCGGTGAAGATTTTACACGATAATATTGCTTTAAATTTGGCTAATCCTAGTCTGTTTCCGTCCAGTTTTTTCAAACCTTACGTTATGATAAAAGAGCTCTTATTTTTGCCTACGAGAAGCCAGTTTCTTATGATGTAGCAAATACAATAGTAAAAGCCAGTTGTGTATCTATTTACTTGACTCCGGGTCAATTTGGAACACACAGCTTCGGTACCGGGGCTGCTTCTAGCGCAGTTCAGCGTAAATTGTCTCAGAGGCTGTTGCATCTGCAACGGCGCTAGGCAACGGATTCGTAAAGGAATATGTATATTGATGATACTCTGTCTTCGAGAATAACGTTTGCCAAAAATCTGTTTCAATAAATATTTTTCTTGAATATTTTCCGGACCATTATTGCTGCGCGGTTTTTGACCAGCGTTGAACGTTCCAAGTTCAGGTAGAAATATTATCTCAGTAGCATATAACATATAGTATTACATGAGTGAACTTAAGGTACGCACCTTTTTTCTATCAGTGTTTTTACACGATGTCTAAAGATGATTATAGGTGCGCAACTTAAGTTTACTCAGGCATATATACAATGCTTTGGTGGCACAGAGCAAAAGTTGTAGTTGCAGGTGAAAAGCTGCGCTGGTGGAGGGTGGTGTTATAGTTAAAAACAGGACAAAAATAGTAAACTTGTTCTCACGAAAAGTGGGAAAAACGAAACAAAAATTGTTCGTGTCATCTCGCATCGTAAACAAAGTAGTGTGTCCTCTTTAAGGGTTTATCGATGATACTAA
Source organism: Trileptium ribeirensis (assembly GCA_030248225.1). Lineage (NCBI taxonomy): Eukaryota > Metazoa > Nematoda > Enoplea > Enoplida > Thoracostomopsidae > Trileptium > Trileptium ribeirensis. Next base: position 4,446 of record JASANE010029364.1, on the reverse strand, counting down.
ATAACAGAAGATATTAAATATAAATATATAATGTATAAATAAATATATATTTTTATAGTTACACAAAATATTTTCGGAACAGTATATTACCTTCATTGTGCGTTTGGGCCAGGAAACTGAGATCTTCGCAATGAACGAAGGAATAGAATGACGCCGGGAGATCAGTATCGGAAATGTTCAGAATATCACGACATCGATGGTCTGCAGAGTTCATTCTGTAAGCGATTATAATGTTATTTATTACTAATTTAATATGATATGTATTTTCTAGTTCAAAATGAATTATAAAGGTGACTCTGTACATCATGACTATGCAAGAATTATAATTTCAGACGGTAAGTTTACGGTAGATGCTGAGTTTGGTCGTATTGGAATGAATTGGATGGAATGTGACCACAAGTCAGATTGGATCGAATCGAAACAGAACGGGTGGATTTGGACGCAATGCGTGCACGGCGTTCACGATGTCATACACTTTATCTACATTCTATTTCATCGTTTATAATTATGTATAAAATAAACGCTCAGGTGTTTAGAAAATTTATCTAGGTGAGAAACGGTACATCACTAGATTACCACATATCATCGACACTTATTAGAAGATAAAAGACGAATTTTCCGACTTAATTGAAGTACAAAAATATGTGTATTTTATAAAATTTACAGCTGCGCAACACTTATTAACTGTAAATATTGATTTTACAGTTGTTTACAATTTCGCGCTAGTCTTAGTCCATACGATGAGTTGCTACGATTATTGAATGTCAATAAAATGACAGGATATGAATCCTACCTTAGATCCAACTAATGTTTGTTTTTCGACAAAACGGGCGGCAAGTCATGTGGATCGAGACACAACGGCGGGACCAACGGCGTGCACAGTGCAATGATACCCATTGCAGTAGCGAAAACAAGTTATTAATTAATTAAAGCACAGATCCTAGGAATGTGTGCTTTTCATCAGAACCACCATCGAGTCATGTGGACCGGAACTCAACGGCGGGATCAACGGAGTCAACAGTGCAATGAGGCCCATTGCAGAAGCGAAAACACGTTATTAATCCTACCTCAGATCAAAGGAATGTTTGCTTTTCATCAGAACCGGCGGCGAGTCATGTGGACCAGGATTCAACGGCGGGACCAACGGCATGCACAGTGCAAGGAGGCCCATTACAGTAGCGAAAATAAGTTTTTAATCCTACCTCAGATCCAACTAATGTTTGCTTTTCAACAGCGAGTCATGTGGATCGGGACTCAACAGCGGGACTAATGGCGTGCACAGCGCAATGAGACCCATTACAGTAACGAAAACAAGTAATTAATCCTACCTCAGATCCAAGGAATGTTTGCTTTTCAACAAAACCGGTGGCGGGTCATGCGGATCGGGACTCAATGGTGGGACCAACGGCGTGCACAGCGCAATGAGTCCCATTACAGGAATTGTTGGATCTGCTCGTGTTGACAAGTAGCAATTGGGCATTCCGTGTAACATACTGACGAAGCCTTGGATTTCAAGACGCTGAAAATTAAATGTAACAATAATACGTTTAATGTCTTTCAAAATGTAAAACTGCAATCCTAATTACTGATAGCTTTTGATTTGAGTAACAAATCAAACTTCTTTATTTTCAACTACTAAATTGATTAGATTTACAGAAATTGAAATTAACATGATCTTTTGCAGAATATTAATCAACGTGTAACCCATAGTTATTCGTAACTAATAGCCGCTTAATGACAAATATTGAACAAAAAAGCCAATAAAACAAATTTCACAAACTGCAAATTATTACAGCGCAGTTAAGACTAAAATCAAGTGAATTTTATTTAATATTGGTCGAAGAAGCTGAAAAATTAAATAACCAGACGCTAATTTTGTCTCGGTCCGCAGCATATATCAGCACTTTTCCGGTACTTTTGTTACATAGAATAAGTACGAACGTAAGCACTTCCTACGGAAACATCCACACTCATTCACAGCCAATGATTGATTTTTATCTATTTTAAGCTTATTTGAACAGTGAAAAAATGACTTAACCACCTCCACAGCCTAGCCAGATTACGAACCTTGGTGGATGCCAAAATAGTAGTCGCGGTACTTGTTCCATTAAAATTCTTACAATACAGTCTCGAATTATGGCCATAAAATCAGATATCAATATTCTTTAAAATTTCCCATACAGCCTTTCAAAGTTTCTTGATAAAATTCAAGTAAAAAACTAACCAAAAATCCACACGTATTATCCAACAAACAGCGGAAACGGGCCGTAAACATTCTTTCGCCACAAAGATCTGAAATAAGGAATAGGCAATGTTTTGTGTTGAAGGCAGTAGCATCATATATCTCATAAAGACTCAAATCATACATGCTCATAGGGGTAGGGAGTTACCACCCTGTGACGCCGATCTCTTCCCCACCTCAACCAGAAGCGTCGACCGCCCCTGTGCTTTAAACCGCAAGTCGTCCTGCAACGCACCGTCCCTAGGAAGCCGAGGAGCCGGTAACACCTCCAGGAACTCTAACATCGAAGTATTGTATGACCGCATGACATATAATAATTATTGACCATAAAAAACGCTTGATAACGGCGACAAATGAAAATATTCGCACCTTTACAATTTGCCCGGTGTTATTTATTTCCGTAGCATAATGTACCAATTCGCTTAGAGGAGCTTCCCTAAGCAAGAAAACAAAGAAGGGAAACATGGAAACAAAGTGGCGAACTCATTGAAGTAGACAATATTTTCTAAAAGCTCTAATTATGTGCTATTTGGTGCATTTTACACATTATATTTCAATTGCTATAATATGATATTTTGTGAGCCTTTGGCCTGCGGAGCCTTAGGATGAGCGGGCTACCTCCAAGGGGCATGGGCGTTTCCCAAAAGAGGGGGTGCAAACCTCAGAAGGAAATAATTAGGCATGGGCATCGTGTTGTAAATCGCTACCCGGGTACCCGACCCGACTATACTATCTGGATATCCCATTAGCTACCCGGGTACCCTACACTAACTTTGGTAGTTCTCGTAAGCTGCAGCTTCCTTTCATACCTGCTGTATCTGCGACGTTCAAATTAGATACACAAATTTGTAAATAAAACTAGCAGCTGCTAATGGTGTCGACCTGAAAATTGTTTCCACCGCCTACGGTACAATACTACGTGCCGACATGCACAAGGAAAATGGTGTCAAGAACCACCAAGGATCAAATTCTTGGTACAAACTGAGCTATGCAGCCATTATTACCAATGTTTTAAAAGACTTTTGACAAACCGTTGTAGTTTGCAGGTACATAGTGGCCAACCAAGTTACTTTTAGGTTGGACAAAGCATAATAGGAAGATGTATTTTGCAGAGTTCAGGCACGATTTCGTTAGTTTCGCGTTACCTTTTTGCTCAGATTCACCCCTAAATTAAACTTTTGCCTTTAGCTGCTATGTTTGTTATTGTCTTCTCATTTTAATTTTTTGCAATGCAATCTGTGAAATTAGTTAGTAAGCGGGTTTCTACTTATCGTAAGAAGTGTCCGAGGCACATACCGGTGAGCAATAGCTTTTAGCTTATATAATAAATAGACATTCGTGACTGTCCTTATTAGGAGAAACCTTGTGTTCAAATTACAATTCCTGCTGTTCAAAATATGAACCCTGACTTCTTTTGGATCTAGTGTATGCCCATACGCTTGGTTCGTCTACATTCTTAATCTAGCATTTGGGTTAGGTATATTTCCTAAGTTAATAAGAATACAATTAATGTAGGTAATCTTAATTAATGTAAGACAATCTCCTTTATCAGGAAGACAATTACTTTTTCAGTAAAGCCGTGGAAAATATATTCCAGTTGAAAATACCTAATACCTGAGTATCCGAGTATCCGAGTGTTGTAACATGGTACTCAATGTGGGCACCTACAAGGGCGCCTGACAAGTCGAATACCCGAACTCTGGTACCCGAGTGCTCGGTAGTTGTACCATACTAGTGAATAATTTCCCCTCTCTCCTACGAGCATGTATGGCTGAAATTGGTAGTTTACGGTCACTTATTAAGTTGCTAAGCTGGACTATACATTTTTGATCACATCACTTTAGCGGTTAGTATGTTATAGACAGTAACAAGAAACTTCGACTGTATTTCGACTTTGCAGTTGTTTAACCTCGACTCATCGGACAGAGAAGTGATTTTAATGTCACGATTTAACACTATTCATTGTGAAAGAATTTTGGATATTAGCCCATCACATCATCAGTTATAGCCGTTGCTGTAATATAACTCTGCCTTAGTGAAAAATATTACAATATACCTTTTCTTCATAATTTTTAATTTTATGAAGAAAGGTAAATTTTAACGTTTAACCACGGCGTAGGAGCTTTTTGAAGCTGGTATATAATGGGATAGACATTAAATATAGCTGAAACACCCAGTGCCGATGGAAACATTTGTAGATATCC
>JASANE010029363.1:0-12727 GCA_030248225.1 Trileptium ribeirensis | reverse complement strand
CATATTGAACAACAGTCTACAAAAAAGTTCGAATTGACTAACAACTTAGTGTTAAGAGCTGAACAGTTCGCCAGAAATTTGTCTAATTTCTGTCCGTAACTGTAAAATTTTCAGGTATTGCAGATGACGTACAGAGGAAGCTTTGATACAACGTTTAATATTAGAAATAGCTGTAATTGACATATTATTTAGTATGCAGGAAATCCAAATGTTTAGGATCATAAATACATCAGGGATTTACTCTAAGATGGGGGTTTCGGGCATATGGGGATCGAACATAAAAAACTTCAACGAAAATGGGCATTTGAAAAGTATAGTGGGTCACCCCACTGGGGATATGCCATAAAATACGCAGTACTCGACAGAAGCGATTATCGATCGATTGAGCGAGCGAGCAGTGGTCATTTTTGTGGCTAGTACTGTTGTATGCACATTCGAGCCATTTATCTGTAAACAAACAAAAATACCACCTTACGCATCCGCTCACATATAATTGTTAGTAAGTACTTTTATAGAATAATAGTGTTAAGCTGGGTTTACCCGTCAAACTTTTTGCCCAAATTTTCAGCTCAAAATCTGATCAAATTTTGAACCCAATTTTTTTGTCACAATTAGAACATGTTTTGTATTTTTGGCGAATTTGAACGTGTGAGCACGGGTCAAATTTTTCTATCTAGGATATATTGCTTTAGCCAATCTGGGTAACGGAATAGAATTTGAAAAATTATGAGCCCAAATTTTGAAGCAGGGTTGTTTGTCATATTTTTCCAGTATAAATTACATTAAAATTTTGATCAAAATTTGTGAAACTGTTGGATGGGTGAATGCCGCTTTATTGATATACATTGGGGAAGCTCTAACACCAAATAAATGTTATGCGCAAAAACCGAGTATATCGCAGTAGAAATGTTGCGTATGTATGATATTAGATTTAGTATTAGATGCATGGTGTAACACCATCCAGTTTGTTGGTCAGAACGAAAAAAGCATGAATAAGACCTGGCTCCAATCTGTGACCGAACACTGCAACGAACTTGGTGTGAACACTGACCTTGTTTCGAACCGACCTGCGTGGAGAACAGCTATCAGAGAAAACAATCGTCCAACCCAGAATCGTCTGGAACACGGACGTTAATCCGAAAAGAAGAAGAAGAAGAAGAAGCAAGTTTGACGCATTAATCGAAATTGAACGCCTGTGGCAGTAGAGGACAAACTGCAAATGATCGTTTTTACTCATAAAAGTCAATCAGCGCAGACAAGCCACACTCCCTCCGTCTTTTTCTGGACGAGATTATTAGTCTTATTTATAAAAAATTGTTATAAAAACATTCTAGATTTACTCACATGATCCATCTATGCGACCATTTTCCGATTCCGCCAAAGCAGCAGCATTATTCAGGCAGCTATTTTCTGACCTGCCGTCCTCGTCTTTCACTGAGTCTGCGTCACTGTAGCCGCTGCTAATATTGTCGATATCGGCTAAAAATGACTGATCGTCAAAATCCGCATCACATTCTTTGACTTTTGCCACCAATTCACGAAGATGCAATTTTTTGTCTTGAATTACCAATTCCACCTGTTAACAACAGGAGTATTTAGCAGGAGTTTTACCAATTCCACCTGTTAACAACAGGAGTATTTAGCAGGAGTTTTACCAGTGTACGACGGCAAGGTTTGATCAAGAGCACGAAGAGATTCTTGTATTTTAGCACTACAGCAACACATGACGCGTAGCCACACTATGTGTCACCATAACAATATATCGTGAAATTCCAATGTATTTTTACTGCCATTTTAAATTTGATGTCTGCCCTAGATAATGCGCCTGGCGTGTTACATAAGCCAAAGTGTAAATTTAAACGAAAAACAGTTATTATAGCTGACATAGCCGGCATTTTGCAACGTTTACTACACCAGTAGGCGTTCTTCTTAGCCCAAAAATTTTACCAGGCGAACCAGTAATTACATGTGCAATACCATTGTATTCCATAGGACATAGCACAATAATTTAGTTGTAAAATGTGTAATGAATCTAAACATTGTTAGCTTTCCGACGCGGAGAAGGTTTACTAGGAAACAAAAATGTTTCTTCCTGGGTTGCTTTCGCCTATTTTAATCGTTATCGCTATATATCTCGCCGCAAAAACTTTGATTTGTTATAATGTCTTGCAAACACATAGAAGCGAAGTAATGAATTGAATCCTCAAATGGAGCATAATTGCGCCAAAAATTCTTTCTTGTTCGTCTATTGGTGGCATAACTTTTCACCAATTAATGGATTTCCGTAATTTCTTTATTCGCAGAGTAATAAAATGTAGTTGTACGCTTAGCTTTCTATTTGCGCTACTCTCATCATTTCCTTCCGAAATTCTCATAATTTGGACATTAATTTGACACTTTCTGATTTTAGCCATTTGGGGTCAACCCAACATTTCAGGCTATACCTTTTGTCATAGACATCGGTACGAAAAATAGAGACCACTACACAGAATAATTGTCAGAAGCCTGTCATTCAGTTACAACTTTTCTGATATGCATTTTTATAACAGTGATTTTAGAGCTACGAGCCATAAAAATGTCCCCAAACATAGAATTTTCAAAATGTTTGCAAACCAAGGTTTTCAGGGTAAATAATGGCATTACTGGGTTATTTAACCCGTTAAACACGTTGGTTTCATTGTTTTCACCACACATTGGCTGTGTTATTAACCCAGCGAAACATTGCCGCTGAAAAATTTTGTAAATTTGGCGCCAAAAATAGTCAGATTTTACCACTTTTTCAATAAACATTGATGTATGGAGGTCATTAGAAGGTGCCTATAATAGCTTTTTGCGTTTGCTGAATACGATAAAGGTAATTGTACCTGCGTGGTATGCATCACATAAGGTAAGCGTTGGGGCCCTACAACGTAAAAACCACTCTATAAATTTGTGATTTATAATTTCAAAAAAAGTTTTCGTCTATTTGATTATTGGAGGAAAAAATAAAGAGTTCTACGATTTTAATATGTAATTAAAATGACCATAGCGTTGCAATTACAGCACTGCTCGTACATAATTGATTGCTATCTTGGGACTTCAAAGGGGCTCAGGGAGCTGAATTTGGAACCATGGAACGATAATTAATCGCAGAGTAGCCACACTCGCTCAGTTTACCTTTACTGCGCCAGTTACTAGTGTATTCTTTGCTCATGACTACGTTGGAAGTTCTCATATCAACCCAACCGCCCCAACAATGTTACAATAGTACCACGATTTTTATATTACTGAGTTATTATTAATATTGCTAATATTTTCACACAAACAAACATTATTAAATCGAAGGTACAAGAAATGACCGCTGCTTGAATGCGTTCTGTCCGAAAGCTGCTTGGATCTGTCCAAACCATATTTGATAGTAGGGCAGTTCATTAAATTTAATCGAACGTGTAAATGAAAATTTTTAAAAAATGTTGTTTGAACAAATTCTATTCGATGCTAACTCGAAGTCTGTTCCTTCGTAACAACCCGACAATCATTTCTGACAGGCACAGCACATAATATTAAAATACAGGACTCACCAGAAAAGAATGCCATATCTCGAATGAACGAATATCGAGCAAAATTTATTTATTCCCGTACAACACTCGAGCACTTTACGAATAAACTTCAAACAGCTCTCGAATAAAATTCGAACATATTTAAAACAAAATTATATAATTTATCGAACGAACAACACTCATTTTCTGTCGAGTACTGTATGTATATCAATAAACATAATTATTTATTACAATAACGTTTCACTAGTCCATAATTTTCTCAGTATAGCAATAATTTTAGGTTGACCTGTCGGAGTCTGAATAACGGGTACAATATTACACCAGTGTCGAATTTTTTTTAAATACACATGTGGTTCATCCCACATTCTTTTCAAAAATCTTACGACAGTTTGCTTTATGTAGTGCCAATAGTTGCCAGAAATACAAGAAAGCATGCATGCAAGAACACTGGTCGAACATGAACGAACTTGAAAGTTTCGCTCAAGCCCGATAACCCCTTCGTTACTAAATAAAGGGCAAGAAAAGACGTCAAACAACATTAATCCTTCTAATTGTGAGACCGTGATTATAACACTCACTTGCAAACAAAAATATTGGTCGTGTTATGCCAAAGTAAGACTCAACAAGTTACCCAAACCTTGAACATTTAAATTTGTCCGCTGATAATTTGACTAACCCGTTGCAATTCCTCGTTAACGTTGCTCAGGTTTCGCTCGACTTGTTCATTATCAGCGTCAAGCATTGTCATTTCCTGTTTGAGTGAGATCAGTTCGTTTTCCACACTTTTAGCGCTGCTATTTTCGGTAGTATTTTTACTAATGTTTGTGGTGTTCTGGCTAGTCGCCTGTAACGCTTTTTCAGTTTCTCGTCGAGTTTGTTCAAGGAGTTCGACGATTTCAGCCGACTTTAGCGATAGTTCGGCCTCGATTCTTGCTAGCTTGTTCTGAAACATAAAAATAATGTAGATTATTCCAAGAATTAACCACTCTGGTCCTAAATATGACAACTCAGAGTCAAACACTAACAAAGGCTACAATGACAGATGAAACTATATATACACTGCCAGAATGACAAAGAAATATTATGCTATTCATTCTTCTTTTAGTGCTTGGCTTGATCCACAGTACTTGCCCAAAGTGACGGTCGCTCGCTCGAGACTCGCTCGACAGAAATTTGTTCTAAAAATAAAATTTTATTATTGAGTTTAATAGCTACGGGATTTCCAGCGAAGAGATTCTATCGCTCGCAATGCTTATTATTTTTTGCAAGTATTGAAGCTATATTGTAAATTTGTTCAAATAAAAAAACATACCATTTTAGAGCGCTAATTGCTATAAACAAAACAAGTATTGAAAATGCAAAATACATTCGGAGAAGCGCGATTATAAAAAAGCAAGCTACAAGGGGTACAGATTCGAACTTAAGTATAAACTTTGCATTTTATATAGGGCATAGATTAAGCCTAAGCTCCTGCCCACTGAGTCACCCACTCTAAACTATTCTTTATTGTAATCCGTAAACGGTTTAATATGCATTAATCATTGTGGATTACAGTAGAGCCTTTCGCGACACGAGTGCCAATACTCGAATCCTCACCGCATCTGATTCTAGTCTGGAAAACCCTTTGCACAATGATTACAGAACGAATTATCGCACTACGGATAGAACGTGGACAGGCGGTGTAATAACACCTCGCTAGTCCAAACCTTGAAAATTATAGCCGGGGGCAGCTCACCTGCCTTGGGGTGCCGGATTTTGCTGGGGGGGCAATTTTTTTGCCGGATTTTGTCGCGTTTAGACGTAAATTTTTCTCAGCAGGGTGCTTTGAGCCAGGGGTAGGAGCCGGGAGTACCTCCGTTTTGCCGGGGGGCAGCCGAAAATGCCGGGGCAACAAAATTTCGATCAACTGCGATATCGACAGTTTATAAATACACTTATTTTTAGCACAGACTGAGTTGGCTCGGTTTACGCAATTTACGTTAACACCTAGTGAACGAAAAATGGCTGAATGTATATATTTAAGGTGCTAGTAACAGAGAAAAATTTAAATTTTTATGTCTCATAAGCATTTCTGTTAAAAAGCGTAGTATCTCACAAAAATGAACAGTGAAATTTAAAACAGAGCAGCAGTCGCCTAGTTAAATTTTTTTAAAAAAATTCGCTATCAATATTATTTGCTTTTAATTCTGTATGGAACCGTGCACTTCCTCAGCATTGCGTCAATCGTCTAGGCTCACTTTCCAATGTTCGATAGAAACGGCATTTTGTTCAACTTCGGACACATCAGGCTTTTCAGGTGGGCGTTGTTGAAAATCGGGACTCTCCATAGACGCGACATGCGAATTCGTTGTTGTATCGTTGATCGAGCTTATATTCGTCGTTGTGTCGCTAGGCTCTTGATGCAATTCATAAGCACGGATATCTGAAATGACCGAATTTCTATGGCAGTGGAGTGTAGATAATGTTAATATGTATATTCTAAGAATAAATAAGAAATTAATGCATTCATCCTTAATGGAGATCAGGTTGATGTATTATACTATACTACTCGTCAAAATATCAAATGTCGCGTCTTCTAGACTGGCTCGGAAGCATTTTGTTCGGAACAAGAATTCCAATAGTTCATAACTGTCCAGTTTTTTGGAACTAGTTCGCTGGAAAGGCCACAGTCGTATTCTGGGAATAAAATGAGCTGCGAAAGGCTACTGTGCTCATCAGAAAAGTCTCGAACGAACGAACAGAAATCGGACAAAGTATTTTATTTGCGAACAAGTTTCTGGAACAGTTCTCGAGCAAATGTTAAAAAAGGCGCTAAAAATTTCGAACAAAATCTTAAACTTCTCGAACAAAATCTTAAACTTCTCGAACAAATATCGCAATGTGTTATTTTACTCAAAAAATAATTATAAACTTTGAACTCTGTAAAACTAGAAGGATTATTGTATTGAAAGCGCGCAACACTGAAATCGATGTTAAGCTCCTTTGATAGAGATAGGTTGCCACACGGATATTCGTGCATAAGCGGGTCATTTCACGCTACGATGACGTTTTGCCCCAGAAAAAATGACTAATGACTTTTTTGGCTCCGATTATCTTCATTTTTACACCCTATGACCAAAAAACATCAAAGATCCGTAATTTGAGGTCGTTATAGTAAATTTTTTAACAGTTTTTATGCTATGGCTTCCCAAATACCACCCCTTGCTGCTCCGCAAGGTACCATAAAATGGCCTCTGGTATGCTCCAGGTTGCATCTAGCCTCGATTTTGAGATCGTATCTCGTGCAGCCCGTCAGCGCGGTCAAAACGACGTTATGCGGAACTCCGTATATCAAAAAGTAAGCTTTTTATGCCTATTCTTGGGTCAAATTTAACACTTTTAAAACACGGGGTGCCGATTTATACCGGTTATTAAATGGAAACGAAGCGGCCATAAACGGTAGCTATTTATATCGATAGTTTAGCCTGGGGGAAGTGTTATGCAAAAAAATTCAAAACATGTGCCAGATATTTTAGAATGCCGGAAGTAGCTTGTGGTCGGGGGGGGGGGGTAAAAATGTGAAATGGCCAATTCGACCGTGTTTAACCAGCATAGTTAACTTGAAAACGGTATGTAAGATATTCTATACCATAATTTCCACTTGAGGGTACAAAATGGCAGCCCATATCAACTGCCAGTGTACATGCCTGAGACCCCATAGTCGGGGGGGGGGGTTAAATTTAGAATTTTTTTAAAAAAATAATTTTGCGACATATGTCGTCCAAATGTATTGCCACAATGTATTATGAACCAAAAGCGTGAAATTTCCTCGAAATAACATCGTATGTTCGATTTTTCCACATTTTGGTGGTGGTCGGGGGTGGGTAAAAGCCTGAGATCAACAGGTCGGGCGCGAGATAGAGCTCAGGTCGTTTCACCATTCGCTTCGTGATTGGAAAGAACCATAACAGACAAATTAATTGACTTCTACTGACTCCACCATAACCCTAACTAGCAACGGTCGGGGGGGGGTAATCAAATGTGCTAAAATCGACCTTTTGACCCTAGCGCTGGGGTAAGTAACAGCAAGCACCTGGGTTAACATTTTTTCAAAAGGCACCCAGGGGACAGGTATGATATATGAACAACGTTTATGTACCATGCATAAGTAACGAGCAATGACCAAAAAAGGAATTTGGTCGGGGGGGGGTAAAACTGGGGTTCATGCCATATCGACAGCTGTCACTCTCCATGATTGGAGTAGATTTAAAATCGTGCAATTAAAAATGTTGTGTAGACCTGACTAATCCTGCATAGAAAAGAATTTGGGCCATAACTTCGAACACGGAGCCACGACACTACCCGAAAAAAAGAGGTCGTAAAATTAGTCATTACGATTTTTGTCAATTTGGGACTTATGTGGATGTCCAGCCTCTTTTACGGCGTTGCGTGAAGCCGAAAAATTTTTTTTGTTTGAACTAGCTAACTAATGACGCTTCCTAGCGCAAATAACATTTTTACCAGTTCCCTGCACGTTTACGTGCTACTGGCCAAAATATCCAGTTTTACCCCCCCCCCCGACCCAAAAGGTCATCGTAGCGTGAAATCTCGGAAGGAAATGAGCAAAGTATGTTAATTAAAAATACAGCATAATTACATAATTTTCAATACAATGACTACGAGTGAACTCTATTGTTCATCTAATTAAAGTTAGACTGTGCAAAATATCGGTGTACTTCGATACAGATTACCTGACCCTGTGGTTGCATGGTGCCTTAATATTCATCATCTGTGGCAACATAGGCTGCATGAAGTGAACATTACAAAGACTAGATCGTCGCGCGATTGCCTCACAGGGAACCACTGTAATGCAGTCCCCGACGACCGGTCAGTTCCGCAATACTACGGCACGGCCCCTTGGTCGAGTCCATTGTGCTGGCGCCGTTGCCGTTGCAAGTCGTGGAACGTCTGTAGGTCCTGCATTCGGAATGTATTACCTAGTAGTCTACCGCGCATCTGCTTTAATAGATCATAGCTTGACAGTACATGACCGGCAAGGGTTCTTTTGTTCGTATTACCGTCAAATGACATGACGCATTAATATTGCTTATTCTTATGATCGAGGGTTTGACACAAACTTAAAAACCCGAAAGTACTTATCACATCTTTCCGTCAAGACTGCAAATTAATTAATGCCACCTGTCAATGTTGAATGAAAATCAAATTGTATAATTTAAAGTTAAGTATACTGTCTCTACAACCTAGGCAAGGTTTTGTATCGCACATAAATAAATAATTGTACCATCAACATGATTTACCACGGCTAATCATATCCATCTTCGCTTCTTGCTCAGCCAAAATCGATCGCTGCTCGGCTACGATCATTGAAAGTTGTTCGGAAGATAACATCAGAACGTGATCATCACTCGCTGCATCATTCGCGTACCTTTGTTGGTCATCGAGAGCTATTATAGCTGATGATACGCCGGTAGCAGCATGGTGGTCATATGTGGAAACGCCAGCCACTCTCGTCAAATAATTATTGGAATCTGTCGAGCTAATTTCCTGCAGAGCTCCATCGGCTGCACGTCGGCGCTGTGTAGGCTGTACCTGTAAAAATAATACTATCCAAGTTGTATATATGTACACAAATTTCGAACTTCGACAATAAATTATTGCACGATTGTCAACCAGAATTGCATAGGAAATACTTTTTAGTGGAATCACAAATTTATGCACGTGGCATGCAATAATACCTAGTATCTCGCATGCGAGGGAGAAACAGGGTGAGCGTGGTTTTTAAAGCTATTTTGTGTAATCACCTGTAGCAGGCTGCATTTGAGCCATATGCCACTCTAAAACCTCCGCAATCCTGAACCCATTGAAAAACTAAGACGTCGTCGACCTAAATTTATCAAAAACAACTGACGACGCATCAAGCATTTGTACTGGTGTCTAACTAACCAAACCATCGTATGCAGCGCACAAAAACGTAAATAATTCTTGATGCTTTGTACGTAATACATAACTAAACTACTGAAGACAGACTATGTTCCGAAATAAAGGTTCATGGGGAACGGACTCATTAAAAACCCTTGAAAAGGCATTAAATATTTGTGCTGTTCTCTGCATAGACAAACAATAATTGTATTCAACATACCGACAAACCTCTATATACAGTATCTTTGATCATGTACTAGCATTTACTGAAGACCGACTATCTTGTGTAAACCGGGTTCAATAACAATAAAGCAAATGAAAATGTCTGGAAGGCATGAGAAACTCGTGCTGTACTTTCGATAACGAAAACATCGTATTCAGCCTACTGAAAAACCTAGAAGATACAGCGGAAATATTGGTATATTCGATTCAGCTCGACGAGGCGGTTTAGAAAATACACATTTCGGCAAAATGTACGACAAAATGTTGTTCTATTTGAGTGGGCTCCCAATTTTTTGACACATATTTGAATGAATCGCATTGTCGAGCAGAATGGAATGGTGGTAAAATCTACTTAACCCATTCGCGGGTTAATAGTTTATTGCCATTTATGTGAAATCTTAAGCCTAAATCGATACTATAAGTAGAACTTTTTGTTACCATTCAGGCATCTATGAATTAATGATATAAAAAAAATTTGGTTGGACTGCTCTTAAACCCCAGTGTCAGTGGAATTGGACACCCTTTCGAAATCGCGGATAAGACAATGACGGCTGGACAAATTTTGATTGATTTCCAAAAGTTTTGCAGTCAAAATATGTAGACATTATTATTCTTTGTTTTATGGCATACAAATTGGTCTCTGCGAACTTATGTAGTCGGTACCAAAACCGTGCATTACTTGAATATAATATTCTACAAATATGTAGTTTGTGTAATTCGATGTATAAGCACACGTACCCATAACGGCAAACTAAATGCTATCACAGCTTTCGGTAATTCGACCGTAAAATACGTTCCTGAAACGCGGTACAGCTACCAACAATACGATTAGTCAAATAGCCAAAATCACTTATCAAACTTCTCCACACCCGTGATCGAACTGAACGTACAAATTCGGAGAGGAAAGATAGAAATTTTACACGGCAAACTACAACAATACGATTAGTCAAATAGCCAGAATCAATATCAAACTTCTCCACCCCTGATGGAACTGAAAGTACGAATTTGGAGAGGAAAGACCGAAATTTTACACGGCAAACTAAATCACAAATGAACCGTTGCCTTAGTTACTCTAATCTATATTAGTAAAGCACGCTGTGACAGTACGATCACATTATGATGTAACAATAATTCTGGGAATGATTGAACCAATTCCCTCACTCGAACCCATTTATTTATTGATGTCCAAGAATAATTTTGCCTAGACGATATAAGGTCAAAACATCCTCATCATGAGATGCATAATTGCGTATAAAAACAAGCGCTAGATGAATTTGATCTTATCCATACAAACATTCCAAGCGGCTTTACAACGTTCACAATCATACGTGCATAAACTATTAACTCGCCAAGCGAGTGGAAACGGAATGAGTATGGCTACTCCTTATTTAGTAACCATTTCGTCGTACCAAATTCAGCTCCCTGAGCACCTTTACTGTACCACAATAGCAAATTATACACAGGCGATACTTCAATGACAACGCAACGGTACATGTAACAAAGAAGAACTCTTTATTTCTTCCTGCAATGATCAAAGATGATAATTTTTGAAATGAAAAGATCTGATGATTCAGATGAGATGAGCCTTCAGATGATTATGGCCAGTGAATAGCGAAACAGCCGATCGCAGTCTGGGCCTGTAGACTTTGCAGACGTACCTATATACCTATGGCAGGATTAGTCACACGTGGAATAGACGACTTTCAGCTTTCCGCAACTTCAGGTGGATCCCCACTTGGTGGAGAGTTCCCTAGCACCCTATTTTATAACTTGAGATGTGGCGAACCTTACGGAGAGTAGCACATACGGTTCAGAGCCAACATAATGATTAATTTAAAGCTTACTGTTGGCGTTGTCAGCGCCAAGATTCCAGGTTTGCTGCCACTGTTGATAAATATATTTTCGTTCCTGCAACCTGATTTGATAAGAGACTGAGCACATGCATGTATATGTAGAAAGCTTAGGCCTGAATACTTTCTAAAACAGCTGTTCTAACAAGAAATGAATTATTGCAAAATGCTAGCACTCGATGAGAGGATTCTATAGGAAATGAATCACCCAAAGGTGATAATTAATGTAAGGGCGATATGAAAAATGATGGTCTCCATTATTCGATCCAATGCAGTTGACAAGAGTTATAACCTAAAATCTTGGGCAATCCCTAATAACCAGTTTCCAATTTCAATCGGTTTTGTGAAAATTTTAGTCAAAATTATTGGAGCAGCACAAATACAAACCTATGTGCACAACTATATTTTATTGGGCGTCGAATAATAAAAGTGCGAAAATCGATGAATCTGGTTAAGAGTTATGCAACAAACAGACCGGGAAAAAAGATCTTCCCTCGGTTAGGCGCTATTTGAGGAAACTCTGTTCGCTCCGCTAGACCCGTTTCAATAATATGTGGCTAGTCCAAACTTCGGAAATTATAGCTGGGGGCCTGAGCCGGGGCCCCAACGGCTCACTTGCCGGGAGGAGCCGGATTTTGCAGGGGGACCAATTTTTTGCCGGATTTTGTCGCGTTTAGACGTTAATTTTTCTCAACAGGGGGCTTTGAGCCGGGAGTACCCGAATTTTTGCCGGGGGTACCTCCGTTTTGCCGGGGGGTACCTCCGTTTTGCCGGGGGGCAGCTTAAAATGCCGCCCCCTCCGCCCCCACTTTGGACTAGCCAGAATATGTACATGTATGTGTATATAATTTGTGTTCAAGATTTAGTTATTACTATTACAAACAACAAATATCGTGGCTTCGTGTCTTCTCTTCTAAAAGTAGCAACAATAATTTTATTAAACCCTCAAATTACCGCTTTTATAATAACTCAATAATGCAGAACGCCATTTCGATCACCTGTCGCATAACCAAGAGTCGATCATAGTCGATTGTGTTCAAGCAATGTGACACTCTTCAGCTTTCCGTTTGTTTTCGTCAGCGGTACGTCGAGGTCGTTTTCCCCTGAAACACGACTACCCCACCCATGTTCACGGACCACATCTATACCAAGCTCTTGGTCACACCAACCGAGCACACCAAACTTACCAGCGCCATA
>JASANE010029362.1:0-15585 GCA_030248225.1 Trileptium ribeirensis | reverse complement strand
CATCACAGTGTGTCTCATTTATAGCATTCTGATTAAAGTTATCATCATTATGATCTAACTGACGTGCACTGTTTGTCCAAAACTAGCTTAAACAGTGTCTCTGACCACTTATCAGAAAATTACCTTCTATCTATTATTTTCTCTTAGAATTATATAAAACAATAATTTCAAGTTTCCTACAGAAGAACATATAACAAACGTATGTGTAGTAAAGGGAGGCGACTGGAGACAGAGCGAAAGTGTGTATTCTATGCTCCAAGCTTTGTAAGCATATTCGATTTGACGCAGTATACGCAATGGTGTATAGTGGAAGGCATTTTTGCTCTGGGTGTCCAAAAATCGACATATTTGATCAATAAATAAACATTATCAGCTTCATCAGTCTCTTTACAGTTTCAGAAAGGCAATAATACCATCGCAAAACAATAAGTTTAATGTAAAAGTTATTTTTAATGCATTTTAAATCCACTATACCTTCATTTCTTCCATCATCTGTTTTACTATATATAAATTTCGAAGACCAGGTTCCGGTTCCGGATCCGGTTTAAATGGACGGTTCCGGTTGCTGGTTCCGGTTCCGGTAAATTTTGGTTCCGGTTATTCCCTGACTACTACGTATTATTTATTATTAGTTTGGGTAAGAATAGAATAAAACAGAGAGCTATAAATACGACCATGCATGATAACGTCACGAGTCAAATGAAACATTATTTAAAACCAAACTGCAGCCTAATAATGAACATAAGGTGCTTGCATATTAGATGAGACTGACCTAATTAAATATTCTGTTTTTTGTGCATAGCTAATGAGATATCTTGGCATATGATGTTTGCATACTTAATGAGCGTCAAGTAATTAAATTCTGTTTTGTTTTATTAAAAAGAATTTTAAAAGCGACTAATTTCAGCTTATCAAATCAACGAAAATTAAAGCTATATGTGTATTTATATATGTGAAGTATACATGTATGCCAATATAAGCCTGCACACCTATATACATACATTCAACCTACACACGACTCATCACCCCAACCTCCTCCGGGAGGGGGGGTAAAAGCAGCTTTTTCTATCTACTAATAGCTATTGCACGTAGAGATGCATGTACCATTTGCGAATTATATAAAAGTACGATTTGTAAAAAGAAAAATTTGAAAGACACTGTCTAGGTCTGACATCCACCTTACTATGCACTAACAAGTTACACGAAAATAGATAACCACATTTTGTATTTCGACGAAATTTTTGATAGGATTAAGAAGGCTAGAGAGACTGCCCCGAAATTGGTTACACATTCCTATCGTAATGCAGAAATTGCGACAAGTCGACATCTTTAGAGCGAAATTTGAATGACCAGCAGTTAGAAGCGCGGACGAGAGTTTATTGCCGACGAGTTGGGGTAACGAATTCCAGGCATTGATTACCCGGACGCCGAAAGAATGCTTTAAAGTATTCGTTTTGAAATTCTTTTTTGTTAGTTTCAGTGAGTGTCCACGCGTTTACGATACACCTGACATTTTGAGCATGTATTTGCAGGCATTAGTATCTGAATTTAAAATTTTGCAGACCATAGTAAGATCGAGATAAAGTCGACGCAGTTCAAGCGGCTCAAGATTTAAAATACTGAGCCGTTCTTTGTAAGGTACGTTTGCCCGCCTTAGTCTGGTGAATAAACGGCGAGTAAAATATCTTTTTACTCTCTCAATATAGTCAATATCACTTAGCTGACACGGGGACCAGACTTGAGAAGCATACTCAAGCACTGGTCGTACATAAGTGACGTAGGACCGTAACAGGACACGGTCGCCATTGGTGAGAAAACTTCGGAATAAAATCTTTATAGCCTGGTATGCTTGTTTAGCCACAGCTCTGCAATGAGAACTGCTTTTCAGATTGTGACTGCCATAAACACCTAGGTCTCTGCATTGCTTAACGATTGGTAAAAGTTCGTCACATAAAATGAATTTGTTTCGGCAACTGTATCTCCAAGTCGCAACATGTTGCATTTGGGAGCAGATATTGAAAGTTGTCATTTTTGTGCCCACTGCTCAATTGAAGTCAACGTGTTTTGGAGGGATTGTTGTGGATCGGTACCATTTGGAGAGTAATGAACATAAAGTTTAACATCATCAGCAAAAATTTTGCAGTTAATATTAGGCATAACATAATTATTGATATCATTTATATACAACAAAAACAGCGAAGGACCAAGTACACTGCCTTGCGGCACACCTGAAGTTACTGGATAATATTTAGAGCAAGGTTCATTTACTTTTACACGAAACCGCCTGTTGTTTAGGATAGATTCGATCCATTTTTTGAGATGGCCTGTAATGCCGAACGCTGAAAGTTTGTGCAATAATTTCGTGTGCGATACTGTATCAAAGGCTTTGGCAAAATCTATATAAACAGTATCTACTAAATTTCCCATATCCAGTGAAATGGACCAGTCATCGAAACGTTCCAAAAAGTGTATACAAGTAGAACGCTTTGCAAGAAAACCGTGCTGGCTTTTTGTTATTAAATTGTTTGATGGAATGTAATTTAATAATTGTTTATTAACTATCGATTCCATAAGCTTGAAAGAGTACGATAAGAGTGAAACTGGCCGATAGTTAAGTAGTTTGCATGCTGATCCTTTCTTATAGATGGGTACAACATCCGAACAGGACCACATGTTAGGTAAAACGCCATTTATAAATGATTGTTCTAAAACATGAGACAGTGGGTTACACAACTCAACGTTTAAGAAGGACTGAGAAAATTCGTCTGGAGCGTGACAATGTTTATTTTTTAATTTTCCCATGAATTTGTACACGATATCAGGCCTGAAGGATATCCATGATAATTCAATATCGTCAGTAGTGTAACGAAGCGAGTCCTAATAGGTATAAAATTCTTCAACTTTCCAACGATGACCTTGTGTAATGGTAGCACTCAGAACCTAGGACTTCACTTACTACACAAATATATAAGCACCTAACTTAATACTGCTAAAATAAATAATAGTACGGCAATAAAATAATAAATTGTTTGAATTGACAAGGTGGATCTGAGGATCCAAATAATAAATTAATATTAATGCTCGAGCAAGCTTTATGAACTACAAGGTGGATCCGTCGATCCGGCCTGAGCTTTGACTTAAGCTTAGCTCAACCTAGTCAATAAGATTTGTCGGAGCACCAATGTGCTCTCAAAATAAAAAATTTTCGGAGCAGTCCTGCTCTCAACAGAAAATTTTAGGAGCAGCCCGTCTGCTCTCAGTAACCCAAGAAAATGTGGAGCACCCCGTGTGCTCTCAAAGACCCGCTAGTAAATGGAGCACCACTGTGTTCTCAACAATAAATTTTTCGGATCAGCCCGTCTGCTCTCAAGAACCCACTAAAATATGGAGCACCCCGTGTGCTCTCAAAGAAAATTTAAGAGCAGCCCGTCTGCTCTCAATAAACCCCAAATTCTGTTAATCTTAGACTCAGCGATACGTCTTAGCTTTTAATAACTACTGCCTAGCTAGAACAGTGTTAAATAACAAGGTGACGTATGGCTTGTAAGCTAAGGAGTAAATTAGACAATAACCGACACTCTGAGATCTCCGATCGCGACTGACTCTCTGATCGAGCAGAAATCTCAGTTTATATACTCCTAGAATCTGGACTACCGAGGTCTGGACAGCTAGCACAAATTCCTTGGAATTTATAAACCAGTTTTAAATATCGAAAAATAAGCCTGGCGCATATACCGCGCAACAATAGTGCCATACGGATGATATTTAAATGGATTACACGCTGCCGAGATCAATGAGAAAAAATGTCATAAAATCTTGCACGATATAAAAATATTTTTTGATATTAATATTCAAAAATTTTGTAATAAAATTTTTGTAGCAAAAAACTGGTAATTTCAAATAGCATTGTTTGCTGCGTGGCAAACTTTTAAAATATTTTTGTATCGTGCAAGATTTTATGACAGTTCTTATAATTTCTGCCTTCAAGTAATTTTTTCTCTTTGATCTCGGCAGCGTATAATCCACTTAAATGTCATCCGTATGGCACTACTGTTGCGCGGTATATGCGCCAGGCTTATTTTTCGATATTTAAAATTGTAATTAAATTATAACCGGAGATCGTGTGCGTCCACCTGCTTTTAGTACAAATCAAAATAGGCGGCCTGATAATAGACAGTTTATTGATAACAACATATCAGAAAATTTTTCTGTTAGGGGTCCGCGGTGTTATAACTGTGGACGCATGGGCCACATGGCTATGAGTTGTCTGTTAAGGGGTGATCAAAATATTACCAATAGGCAAAATAACCGACCTTCTAACTTTAATATGCAGCCTCGAAACAAATTTTCACAAAATTTTCGACGACCGTTGCCATCGGTTTCTCGGCCAAATATTCCAAACGTAGGCCCATGGCAAGTCGTCCGAAAAATACTAGCGTTGTGGCCACCACTACTGTTGGGCAGGTTGCAACTGCGCCGTTACAGGCACCTTGTAATCCAGATAAAGACCGGGATGAGATTTAGAAATTGCGTAGCCAACTTGAGGTTCTTAGTAAGCAGAACTCATTGCTTGTTGACAAAGCGTATCCCCAGTTAGTAGGCATGATTTCACTAAAGTAGCCTACAACCAAGCAAGAGGGGCAAAGCGAACCTGCTACTTATGAATACAGTTCGCCTGTTAAAATGAATTTTCTGCTATGACCAAACCATATAAATATTTGTATTTGTTTTTGGGGTTAATGTTTTTGTTCTTAATGATATCACCGACAGAACTAGCATTAACCAAAACGTTAAAGAAACTACATCCCCATCTCTTTCCATCAGTGGGTGTTAGGTTTGTCCCAGAAGGCCTGATAATGACAGCCTCGAGTTCAGTGTATGTACCTATACTGATGCATACTAGGCACAGCAACATGAGGCCTGTAAGAATATAGTGCGATTCTCAGTCAATCCAAAGGACTGTAATTGCACTGACATCAAATATTGCATGAAGAGTCACGAAAAGCTTTGATCAAATTCAGTCGACATTTTCAAGAGGCGATCGACACTATTTTCTATAAGGCTTTACTGCAAAGCATATGCACAGATAAGTCGTTTGCATGTACGTTTGTTCAACCTAGGAGAGAAAAACGTTTTATTGGTGTGGCCCTGGCTGGTGTCGCATCAGTGGCGGGCATCGGCATGGGAATAGCCAACAGTATACAAATGTCGCACTTAATACCAAAAATTACTGCGTTAAGAAACTCTGTGCTGTTTTTTGGAGTGTCAGTC
Source organism: Trileptium ribeirensis (assembly GCA_030248225.1). Taxonomy (NCBI): domain Eukaryota; kingdom Metazoa; phylum Nematoda; class Enoplea; order Enoplida; family Thoracostomopsidae; genus Trileptium; species Trileptium ribeirensis. The sequence goes on along the minus strand of JASANE010029362.1, from coordinate 10,314 downwards.
GCGATCGGAGATCTCAAAGCAATTGTGGTTTATTGTCTAATTTACTCCTTAGCTTACAAGTCATACGGCACCTTGTTATTTAACACTGTTCTAGCTAGGCAGTAGTTATTAAAAAGCTAAGACTTAGCGCTGATTCCAAGATTAACAAAATTTGGGGTTTATTGAGAGCAGACGGGCTGGTCTTAAAATTTCTTTGAGAGCACACGGGATGCTCCATATTTTAGTGGGTTCTTTAGAGCAGACGGGCTGCTCGGAAAAATTTATTATTGAGAGCACAGGGGTGCTCCATTTACTAGCGGGTCTTTGAGAGCACACAGGGTGCTCCACATTTTCTTTGGTTATTGAGAGCAGACGGGCTGCTCCTAAAATTTTCTGTGTAGAGCAGAGGATTGCTCCGAAAGTTTTTTCTTTTGAGAGCACATTGGTGCTCCGATAAATCTTATTGACTAGGTTGAGCTAAGCTTAAGTCAAAGCTCAGGCCGGATCGACGGATCCACTTCATAAAGTTTGTTCGAGTATTAATATTAATTTATTACTTGGATCCTCAGATCCACCTTGTCAATTCAAACAATTTATTATTTTATTGCCGTACTATTATATATTTATTTTAGCAATATTAAGTTAGGTGCTTATATATTTGTGTAGTAAGTGAAGTCCTAGGTTCTGAGTGCTACCGTCACACAAGGTCATCGTTGGAAAGTTGAAGAATTTTATACCTATTAGGACTCGCTTCGCTACAGTAGCTTCTGATAGTACAGGAACCTTTCCATCATTCGGAGCAAATACAGTTGCAAAAGCATTTGCTAGTAAATTTGAACGTTGATAGTCGTCAGTAATAAGTTCACCTTGGCTATTCGTCAAGGCACTGATACCGTTCTTAGTGAAACACTTATTGTTGACGAATTTAAAGAGTTTATTACGATCACGGAGGTTAAGAATTTTGTGTTCGCGGTGTCTTTGGTAAGCAAAACTCGCCTGGACACATTTTTTGTTGTGTAGTTTGTGAAATCTGATTTTTTGCTTTCTTTCCACAATTCAAGTTTATGCGATAACAGTCTCTTAATGTAAAAAGGGTAGTTGGTTTTAGTATTTAAATTTTTAGTCTTTTTCGGGACATATATAATGTAAACAAGCGTCAATCAAAATATAAAAGCACAACCATTTCTCGTCAACCAGAGTAAATGCTATATAGTACCAAATCCCAGTTGATATTTGCCAGGTAAGGCATAATACCTGGAAAATTAGCTTTTTTAAAATCGAAGCCATATGTGGGGTTTGGAACACTTGCATCTAAATTTGCCAATAGAACGATATCAACTGAGAAATGGTCTAAAGTAGAAAAATGTTCACAAGAGCTAGATATAGTACGCATGTTGTCAAAACGGGATCTAGGAAATTGTTGCCACGAGTAGGAAAGGTAACGAGTTGCTCAAGACCTGTCTCGGAAATACTATTCATGAAAGTTTCATAAATTAAGCTATGAGGGCACGATGAAGTAGCCCAGTTTATATCTGGCGGATTGAAGTCGCCTACTATAGCCACAGGCCATGATGTGTCGCACGCTTTTTTGAAGAGCACTGTTAATATGATATACAGTTTGCATCGCCGTTTGGTGATCGATAACAACAAACAAATCGATGCTTTGTCGGAAGGTATGAGTCTACAGCCACAATTTCAATGTCATTACCTGATGATAAGTTTTCAGTAATTTCCGCAAATTTTAGCTCATTTCTAATAAACAAGGCAATACCACCGCCTCTAGAGTGTTTTCTGTCTTTTCTGGCGATGCTGTATCTACTGAGCTGGTCCGGCAGTGAATTTGTTATGGAATTGTTAAGCCATGTTTCGGTTACAGCAATAATATGGTATTGATCGGAATTCAAGAGAGGTCGGTCAGTTTGTTGGCCAGGCTACGCGCGTTTATTAATTTACAGGTCACCATGCCATTCAGGAATAGGTTGTCGGACATTAAGTTGTTGGCTGCTTCAGGTGACTCACCAACGCATACAGTCTCTGGCTTTAGTTTAAAGTAGCCGATAGTTTGTCGTTCGATGACTTTATTGAGTAATTCAGTTCCGTGTATTTACCCGTAACCAAACGCCCGTTAACACGCGTACATCCTTTGAAAACCACCAATTTTTCTTTAACAACTACATATCTATCAGTATTCGTTTCATCCTTGTCGAGACTGCGATTCAGTTCGAATGCTTTGGATTTAAGTGCTGCTAGTTGGCGTCGGTCTTGATCGGACATTGATCGTCTAATATAAACCGATTTGTAGCGCGGGTGGTCGTGGAGCTCGCGAACTTGACTAAGAACCGATTTTGCAACACTGGACGAAGAAAACCAAACCTTGAGCAGGCGTGGTTGCGAGTTGCTTCGGTTCGATGGATTGAAGTTTCCCATTCGGAAAGCTTTTTCCACCTTTACCGACGGATCAAGAAGCTTTACGACATCTTGAGCTGCTGCAGTTTCATCACACGATTCTGGAAGGCCGCGAAATACGAGAGCCCGACGATGTTTAGCATCGTCGTCGTTGGCAGCGTCATAAATGACGCGACCCTCGGACCCACTATCGCGAGCTTCCACGTTTGCCTATGAGGTAACTAATCGTGAATCCTTTACTTGTGGAGCATGCGCAGCGGGTTTTTCGGTGTTACGAGGAGCCGCGGTGAGACGTTGTAGTGATTCGGCGGTGGCTTTGACAGAAGAAGATAGTGACGCTACTTCTTCTTGAAGGCTCACAAGTAGATCCAGACCGGGCCCTTGTTCGACTACGTTCGAGTTGATAGCGTTAGACGGGTTGACACGTTGTTCGCGCCTTTTGCGACTTGCCGCAAGGCATGCTTTGCAGACTACCAGAATGTACTCATGACCGTCGATGTTTTCTGCCACAGCTGCGGGATTATTGGCGCAGGCGTAATGTATCCAGCCGTCACATATCAATGTCAATGTATCCGCATGCGAGACAAATATCGCCGTCGTTTTTGTTGCAGTCAACGCAGTATTGGCTAGCGTCAGTAGCATCGTCGTCCTTCGGAGTGTTGGTTACGGATACTGCGGATGTTCGGCGGAATCGTCGTTGTGCTGGTGGTGAATGAATCATATTGCGCGTAGCTAATAGTCATCGTATGATTATATAAACCCAGTTTTATGACTCTGGGAAGCCGTCTTTGTCTTCAATCTGAAGTAATGCACCCAGCGGCAATGTCCACTGAATGCAATTGGGTTAGAACATTGAATTAAGACAAGTTTATATACTGTGGGGTCGGACAAAATGTCCTTGTAATAGAGTATGTGCGAAATTTGTAGTTTCAAACTGCACGTTATGATATGGGTTATATTTAACACTCAGTTTCTGTGAAATCGTTTTATCTTTTCCACGTATATCGATTTTCAAAATTCAGTGTTGAAATTATGTAGATTCCGTATGCCGTTATATCGAAAACATCTATAGTATTTTATATAAGATTACACCAATTAGAAGAAACCTGGAAACATTAACGTAATTTTTGGGTCAAAAATACTGGATCCAAAATTTTTGGGTCCAGAAATTGAATTTTACTTAAGTTAAAAATTTGGCACTGTTGTCAAAATTTCAGAAAAATACCTAATACTAGAAGTTAAAGATCAGGTAAAATAGTGAAAAATTAGCGATTTAAATATGGGCATGCATTTGTTTTCTGTGCTTTTTAAAGTAATGTGAGCTCGCGCTATTAAAAATTGGAATATATACAGATAGGTATATATATTTATAAATATAGCGTTTTGTATGGACGTATAACGCTAGATTTAGAAGTGTCATATAATTTATTGGATTCAGATTTGTTGTCGCTTATACATCAATTTTAATATATTTCACACGAAACTATCAAGTGCAGCAGTTTTGGCAATATTGCAACTTATAATGTTGGTGGTAGTTTGAAAAGGTTTACGATTTAAAATTACATATTTAGATAGGTATATACGTATAATTTTTGTAATTTACGATTTCGGTGTTAACGATTAAATGTAATATCTGATAGATGCACGTCATAAAATGCCGATTGTTAACAAGTTCACTATTATTATGTGCGACTTTGTGTGTTACATATTCTGTCCAAGTTATGGGTCATGTTGATTTGAGTTTGTTTGGAGTCACGTTGCGTCCGATCCGATCCAATTTCTGCTCACATTGCGATTGCGATCGGACACAAGCAATGTGTACGCCACAGTATATATGCCTGTAAATGTAGCTATATGTATTTTTCGCACTGCATCATCCGATTGATATCACATAAAATTGTGCATTGGATCGGATCGGATGCAGTGTGAGCGCTCCATAAATGCACATGCAAATTGTATCGGATCGGAACGGATTGTGAACACACCTTTACCTGTACCGGTAATGGCCGTATTGCGTGTTTCCTTTTTTATTCAAACTTCCAGTTCTATTCAAAGTTAGTGTAGTGCAAACAACGGTATGGTGCTTAACGTTTTATAATTCTGAAGATAAAACACTATGTACGCCTTACACGGAATTGAGGGGGAGGGGTGTGGGCATTGTAATACTTCGTTTAGTATTGCAAATGGGAAACAAAACTAACAAGATAATGTAAAAGGCGAAGAATACCGATGTAGAACTAATATAGAACTTATATTTTGATTAATAATAGATTATTTAGCAGGATATTTATAAATTATCGCGTCTGGTCCAGGTAGGGTGAGAATAAAGGAAGGTGCGAACAACTATTCAGATATGACTGTCTGTGCAACCAGTAATTTGAATCCCCCATACTTAATTGCTTCACAGTCGGATTTTTAGTGATACTTCAGATGCTCACGATTATCGTTTTACAGTGGAGTTTTGGCTTGGCAATATATCATCTTTAGGGCGAGAAAGCCGCTAAGATTCATTAAAGAAAAAGTTTTATTCGCTGTGTTTTAGCGTAGTTTTAAAGCTGCAGTACCAAGTTTATACCCACTAAAATGGACAAATATTAAAAGCGGATATTTGAAATTTCTGTTATTTGTTTCAGTAGTAGAAATGTTGGATACTTGTTCAGATTTGGATAAAACATGATTAATTCTTGGTAAAACTTCCATCGATAGAAGTAGAAATGATAGCCTTCCATCATGTAACATGGATCGCACGAGCAGATCGGAGAGGCCGATATTAGATTGTTTTGTATCGTTGTATGATACTGTGTGCAGAGTGTATCAATTTCATCGCTACAAAAATAGCGCCAGTGCAACAGCCGATTTTATCCCCCGGATAAAATGAACTAGCTGATTATATCCCCCTTATTGTTATTTTGTCAACCTGAATAAAATGAACTAGCTGATTCTATCCCCCTTATTGTTATTTTGTCAACCTGGATAGATTGAACTAGCTGATTATATTCCCCTTATTGTTATTTTGTCAACCTGGATAGAATGAACTAGCTGATTATATCCCCCTTATTGTTATTTTGTCAACCTGGATAAAACGAACTAGCTGATTATATCCCCCTTATTGTAATTTTGTCAACCTGGATAGAATGAACTAGCTGATTATATCCCCCTTATTGTTATTTTGTCAACCTGGATAAAATGAACTATATAGCTGATTATATCCCCCTTATTGTTATTTTGTCAACCTGGCTAGAATGAACTAGCTGATTATATCCCCCTTATTGTTATTTTGTCAACCTGGATAAAATGAACTAGCTGATTATATCCCCCTTATTGTTATTTTGTCAACCTGGATAGAATGAACTAGCTGATTATATTCCCCTTATTGTTATTTTGTCAACCTGGATAGAATGAACTAGCTGATTATATCCCCGTTATTGTTATTTTGTCAACCTGGATAAAATGAACTAGCTGATTATACCCCCCCTTGTTGTAATTTTGTCAACCTGGATAGAATGAACTAGCTGATTTTGTCCCCTCATAAAATGGGCTATTTGCTAACTAGTCCTCACAGCACGTCGTAAGAAATTTCGGTCCGTTAAATGTTTACATAAGAAAAAATATGACAAAGATAGCATTTAAAGTATAACAGGAAGTATACCATTAAACTTGTAAGACAGGATCAAAATGAATATTCCTGCTATTTTCAATATATAGGGCTGCTGCGGATTTTCATTCCTTTTTTTGTTTCCCCATCTGGAACATAAGCTTTTCTGCCGTAAAGCACTTCGAATGGAGAGAATTTCGTTGAATCATGAACTTTTATGCGGTGTGCGAATAATGCTCCGTCGATTAGCGTATCCCAATCATGCTGCTGATCGCTAATGTACTTTAACAATGTGGTTTTGAGAGTTCTGTTGTCCCTTTCTCGTTGACCATTAGTTTCTGGATGGTAGCTGGACGAGATTCGATGGCCGATGTTGAGCATATCGCTGATCTCGTCAAGCAATTTGTTAACAAATTCTCTTCCTTGGTCACTGACTAAAACTCTCATAACCCCATGGCGGCAAATAGTTTCGTATAAAAATTGTGCCACATAATTAGCTGTTTTGTTCGGTATAGCCTTAGCTTCACACCATTTGCTGAAATGGTCCGTCGCTGCTACAATATATTGATTCCCGTTAGCGGTCTGGCTGTACGGCCCCATGATATCAATGCCGACAAGGGACCAGCAGGCAGTCGGAACTGTAATGGAATGAATTGGTGGCTTCTGAGTGATATTGGGAGCGTTGTATCGTGGGCACTTGTCACATGCTTTAATATATGCTGCGATCTGTTTTTTCATACCAACCCAGTAATATTTTTCAGCTATAATTTTATATGTTTTATCTCTACCAAAGTGCCCTCCAACAGTTTTATTGTCATGGTAGAGCTCCAAAATTTGTCGGATCTGGTGACAACGTGGTACAGTTTTTTCCGAAAAATAGAGTTTGCCATCGACGACATTATAAGGCTTGCAGGTAGCTCGAAATTGCCGCTTTGATATCTTTTTCACGTCTTTGTCAGAAATGGACATAAGTCGACTCGGATATACAGAACTTGATTTGTACTGAATAATTTCGTCATATAATTGTTGCTCCATATTATATGGCTCTAAAATTAGTAGTGTATATATAGATATTATATCAGAGCGAATGTATAGAGGAGAAATATTTTAACCCTTTGGGTTTACCCTAGGAAATACATATTGCAAATATTCTTTTCTTATTTTGGACAAAATCAGCTGAAGAGAGATTAAATGGGGATAAAACCAGCTAGTTCATTTTATCCGGTAGGATAAAATCAGCTAGTTCATTTTATCCGGGGGATAAAATCGGCTGTTACACCGGATACCAAGCTGTCATCTTAAAAATGGGGACAAGACAAGTTATGAGTCATGACCAATGTGTTTGCTGTGGAAATCAAGCATTAAATTTGAGAAAACATTACAGTGAAGCGTACAGGTACTCCTGCTCTATATATGTAAAAAGGTGTGCTGTCCTAGTTGCTTAATATCGCGCGGGCAAAATTTCCTGTGCCATTTCCTCCGATGCATGCGCATTGGCCGATAATCTGAGTGGACGAATAAATCTCATCATGCTCAATCCCTGGCACGATGATATATACTACCTTAAATGTCGCAGGATTATAATATATATACTTTAACTTTCCCTACGACGCTATAAAATGTATAACCGGAGTGACAGCTGTGGACTGCAAAGCTTATCGTGTTGAGGTATATGTATGTATTTGTTTTGTAACTATTTCACGAACCAGCGCATATAGTTGCAGAGACAGGGATATAATTTTATCAAATACTTTAATAACTTTTATTTGAAGCGAAATTGGTGACATGCGGCATTGGTTGAGAATGGAATGTCAGTGACATATAGGACAAAGCCAGAAAATGCATGTCAGCATGGGTATATACTTATGTATTTGAGTATATATATATGACGCTATAGATCTATATAGTTAAATGTCTACTAATACGTATCGTTCAGTTTTCGCTTAATTGGTAACTGCTTTAGGAAGTTGTTCCGACAGAGGTGACTGGCGGACGATACGCGACATAGAAGTCTCAATGTCTACTTTGTTTAGCTGTACAACTCTATCTGTTTGTCTAGCCATTGAATTTTGGGATTAGCAATTTGTTGGAAGATTTCGTCGCCCAACTCGCATTATGTATATATATCTAAGAACTAACAGAAATATTACTGTTAAACTTTGGTAGTAGTAATATTTACGACGAAAGTAAAGTAGCATATGCTTCTGGATTATCCGCATATTAAGATATATCAGGGACTAAGCGGAATTCCAGGTCTGGTTTTGGCGAAAATCGTATTCCACTTGCGGTTCCGGCAAAAGGCAAAACCATACCGGAACCGGAGTTTCTGTTTAAAAAATTTTGTTTAAAATTTTCGACATTTATGCTCTAACACATTGTATATTCACTGTGATCAAGTTTCCAATACAACCAAACAAAATTAGTAATTCGCAAGCAAGAGTGGTTTCATCAACTGGTAATTTTTAAATCACCTTGTAACAGTGATGTATATACTACCCTAAAACCTCTAACTCTGAACCCACTGAAAACCCTAAATCCATCGAAAACGACTGGAAACGCACGAAACATTTTCGAAGCCATTCGCGATAGCCTCTAGATAACCAAACCATCGTATCCCTCGTAATGAAACCTATACATAGAACGTTCTTCATAACTTTTGCGAAATACATAACTAAGATACTGAAGACAGACTGTATTCTATCAATCGGGTACATTGACCCTAAACCCAATAAAAACATCTGAAAAGGTGATAAATATTTCGTGCTGTGTTCTATATAACCAAACCATCGTATTCAGCGTACCGAAGAACCTACGTACATTTTGACCACTCTTGATGCCATATAAGCAATAAATAACCAAACAAATGAAAACTCACATTTTTAAATTCGGGCTCGGCGACCGTAACACTTTGAAAGCCTATGAAGAGACATAATATAGTCATGTTGGACTCTTAATAGCAAAACCATCGTATTCTGCGTGCATGATAACCTAATACATATATACCCGTTGTAAGTCAAACACGCAACAACGTGCCGAAATTTGAGAAATCGCTATTCGTGGCGAATTGTCGACGAGCTATATTCGGACCCACAACGGCCTAGGCAGTAGTTTCACAAAAAAGTCCTGGTCAGCAAAGTTGTAGATCTCGATGGTCTTATTCTGTATCGATGTCTCGGATTTTCGATGCAAATCCTGTTTCACGAGAGATATGGGATGCGAAAGACTTGAACCCGCATGGATTAATTTGGGAAAAGAGGCCTTTAAAACTTATTTTTTTTTCATTTTGACCACAAAGATGGTGTCGGAGATGTTCGCGCTCAACTAAAGGGAACATCCTGATCAGTTATGCTTTAGAATAAAAAATTTATCAAATCCATCCACCCGACGATGAGTTTTGAATGACAGAAACAGACAAAAAATTTCAACAGTTTGCGCTGACACCCTCAGCGGAAACTCTGTTCGCTTTTCTTTAGTTAACTCAGCAAATTGCCGTGTAAAAAGGGACAAATAATTTATGTGGGAATTTTCCATGTTGATCCTGTAGAACTTGTTCATCTTCAGTTTAAGTTACAAAAACAAAACCAAGTGGAAGCTTGTTGCAGCTGTATTACGGTTCACTCATCTGCGGTGTATGTTCTAATTGAACCGATCAAACTTTATATGCATAACAGAGTATGGCTTGTATACAACCTTGAATCTTGAACATTGCACCACAACAATTCTAAATGTTTTATGATGCCGCAATTTTAACTAACATAAGTTGCCGTAAGCACCAGTCATTGTGCTTGTAAGTTTTGTAAATCAGCATGCATTAAGGTAAACCGGCAATCTGCAACGCAGTCAGAAACTCCAATCGCTGTAATGAACGATGTTTATTAAGGTTGTGTGGAGCAGTATCACAGTTTATCTCATTTATAGCTTTCTATTCTGCAAATATAACATACCTTAAGTTATTTTCTTTTGGAACCTCATAAATCAATAATTTCAAAGCTCTTACGGAACAATATGCAACAAACGTATGTCTAGTAAAGTGAAGCGACACAAAACTGAAATTTTTTAGTCTACGCTCCATGCTTTGCAGGCACGTTCATTGTGACGCAGTTTACGCAGAGCTGTACAGTAAAAGGCATTTTTTGCGTTTGTGACCAAAAACACTAGCAAACGGAATCTTGATCGATAAATAAAGATTATTCGATTCATCAACCTCTTCAATAACGCAATAACAATAAGTTCATTGTAAAATTTATTTTTAAAACACTTTAAATCCACAGTACCTTCTTTACGGGTCCCGGACAATTCGTAGCAGGACAACTCGCAGCCGGACACTTCGTAGC
>JASANE010029361.1:0-30002 GCA_030248225.1 Trileptium ribeirensis | reverse complement strand
ATTTGATGTTATCCAGGAGCGGTCACAGGATTTACATTTGATGTTATCCAGGAGCGGTCACAAAATTTACATTTGATGTTATCCAGGAGCAGTCACAGGATTTACATTTGATGTTATCTAGGAGAGGTCACAGGATTTTCATTTGATGTCATCAAGGAGAGGTCACAGAATTTACATTTGATGTTATCTAGGAGCTGTCACAGGATTTACATTTGAGTTTATCCAGGAGCGGTCACAGGATTTACATTTGATGTTATCCAGGAGCGGTCACAAAATTTACATTTGATGTTATCCAGGAGCGGTCACAGGATTTACATTTGATGTTATCCAGGAGAGGTCACAAAATTTACATTTGATGTTATCCAGGAATGTCACAGGATTTACATTTGATGTTATCCAGGAGCAGTCACAGGATTTACATTTGATGTTATCCAGGAGCGGTCACAGGATTTACATTTGATGTTATCAAGGAGCGGTCGCAAGATTTACATTTGATGTTATCCAGGAGCGGTCACAGGACTTTCATTCGATGTTATCAGGAGTGGTTAACAGGATTTACATTTGATGTTATCCAGGAGAGGTCACTGGATTTACATTTGATGTTATCTAGGAGCGGTCACAGGATTAACATTTGATGTTATTCAAGAGCGGTCACAGGATTATATTTGACGAAATGATCCAGGAGCGGTCACAGGATTAACATTTGATGTTATTCAAGAGCGGTCACAGGATTAATATTTGATGTTATTCAAGAGCGGTCACAAAATTTACATTTGATGTTATCCAGGAGCGGTCACAGGATTTACATTTGATGTTATCCAGGAGCGGTTATAAAATTTACATTTGATGTTATCCAGGAGCGGTCACAGGATTTACATTTGATGTTGTCCACGAGCGGTCACAGGATTTACATTTGATGTTATCCAGGAGAGGTCACAGGATTTACATTGATGTTAACCAAGAGCGGTCACAAAATTTACATTTGATGTTATCCAGGAGCGGTCACAGGAATTACATTTGATGTTATCCAGGAGCGGTCACAAAATTTGCATTTGATGTTATCCAGGAGCGCTGACAGGATTTACATTTGATGTTATCCAGGAGAGGTCACAAATTTTACATTTGATGTTATCCAGGAATGTCACAGGATTTACATTTGATGTTATCCAGGAGCTGTCACAGGATTTACATTTGATGTTATCCAGGAGCGGTCACATGATTTACATTTGATGTTAACCAGGAGCGGTCTCAAGATTTACATTTGATGTTATCCAGGAGCGGTCACAGGACTTTCATTCGATGTTATCCAGGAGCGGTCACTGGATTTTCATTTATGTTATCCGGGAGGTCATGGTATTTACTTTTGATGTTATCTAGGAGCGGTCACAGGATTTTCATTTGATGTTATCCAGGAGCGGTCACAGGAATTACATTTGATGTTATCCAGGAGAGGTCACAGGATTTACTATTGATGTTATCCAGGAGCGGTCACGGGATTTAAGTTTGATGTTATCCAGGAGCGGTCACAGGATTTACATTTGATGTTAACCAGGAGCGGTCGCAAGATTTACATTTGATGTTATCCAGGAGCGCTCACAGGACTTTCATTCGATGTTATCCAGGAGCGGTCACGGGATTTACGTTTGATGTTATCCAGGAGCGGTCACAGGATTTTCATTTGATGTTATCCAGGAGCGGTCACAGGATTTACATTTGATGTTATCCAGGAGCGGTCACAGGATTTTTATTTGATGTTATCCAGAAGCGGTCACAAAATTTGCATTTGATGTTATCCAGGAGCAGTCACAGGATTTACATTTGATGTTATCCAGGAGCGGTCACAGGATTTACATTTGATGTTATCCAGGAGCCGTCACAGGATTTACACTTGATGTTATGCAGGGGCGGTCACAGAATTCACATTTGATGTTATCCAGGAACTGTCACAGGATTAATATTAGATGCTATTCAAGAGCGGTCACAGGATTTTCATTTGATGTTAACCAGGAGCGGTCGCAAGATTTACATTTGATGTTATCCAGGAGCGGTCACAGGATTTACATTTGATGTTATCCAGGAGAGGTCACAAAATTTACATTTGATGTTATCCAGGAATGTCACAGGATTTACATTTGATGTTATCCAGGAGCAGTCACAGGATTTACATTTGATGTTATCCAGGAGAGGTCACAGGATTTTCATTTGATGTCATCCAGGAGAGGTCACAGGATTTTCATTTGATGTTATCCAGGAGCGGTTACAGGATTTACATTTGATGTTATCCAGGAGCGGTCCCAGGATTTACATTTGATGTTATCCAGGAGCGGTCACAAGATTTACATTTGATGTTATCCACGAGCGGTCACAGGATTTACATTTGATGTTATCCAGGAGCGGTCACAGGATTTACATTTGATGTTATCCAGGAGCGGTCACAGGATTTACATTTGATGTTAACCAGGAGCGGTCGCAAGATTTACATTTGATGATATCCAGGAGCGGTCACAGGATTTACATTTGATGTTAACCAGGAGCGGTCGCAAGATTTACATTTGATGTTATCCAGGAGCGGTCACAGGACTTTCATTGGATGTTATCCAGGAGCGGTCACAAAATTTGCATTTGATGTTATCCAGGAGCGGTCACAGGATTAACATTTGATGTTATTCAAGAGCGGTCACAGGATTAATATTTGATGTTATTCAAGAGCGGTCACAAAATTTACATTTGATGTTATCCAGGAGCGGTCACAGGATTTACATTTGATGTTATCCAGGAGCGGTCACAAAATTTACATTTGATGTTATCCAGGAGCGGTCACAGGATTTACATTTGATGTTGTCCACGAGCGGTCACAGGATTTACATTTGATGTTATCCAGGAGAGGTCACAGGATTTACATTGATGTTAACCAGGAGCGGTCACAAAATTTACATTTGATGTTATCCAGGAGCGGTCACAGGATTTACATTTGATGTTATCCAGGAGCGGTCACAAAATTTACATTTGATGTTATCCAGGAGCGGTCACAGGATTTACATTTGATGTTATCCAGGAGAGGTCACAAAATTTACATTTGATGTTATCCAGGAATGTCACAGGATTTACATTTGATGTTATCCAGGAGCGGTCACAGGATTTACATTTGATGTTAACCAGGAGCGGTCACAGGATTTACATTTGATGTTAACCAGGAGCGGTCGCAAGATTTACATTTGATGTTATCCAGGAGCGGTCACAGGACTTTCATTCGATGTTATCCAGGAGCGGTCACAGGATTTTCATTTGATGTTATCCGGGAGAGGTCACGGGATTTACTTTTGATGTTATCTAGGAGCGGTCACAGGATTTTCATTTGATGTTATCCAGGAGCGGTCACAGGATTTACATTTGATGTTATCCAGGAGCGGTCACAGGATTTACATTTGATGTTATCCAGGAGCGGTCACGGGATTTAAGTTTGATGTTATCCAGGAGCGGTCACAGGATTTACATTTGATGTTAACCAGGAGCGGTCGCAAGATTTACATTTGATGTTATCCAGGAGCGCTCACAGGACTTTCATTCGATGTTATCCAGGAGCGGTAACGGGATTTACGTTTGATGTTATCCAGGAGCGGTCACAGGATTTTCATTTGATGTTATCCAGGAGCGGTCACAGGATTTACATTTGATGTTATCCAGGAGCGGTCACAGGATTTTTATTTGATGTTATCCAGAAGCGGTCACAAAATTTGCATTTGATGTTATCCAGGAGCAGTCACAGGATTTACATTTGATGTTATCCAGGAGCGGTCACAGGATTTACATTTGATGTTATCCAGGAGCCGTCACAGGATTTACACTTGATGTTATGCAGGGGCGGTCACAGAATTTACATTTGATGTTATCTAGGAGCTGTCACAGGATTTACATTTGAGTTTATCCAGAAGCGGTCACAAAATTTGCATTTGATGTTATCCAGGAGCGGTCACAGGATTTACATTTGATGTTATCCAGGAGCGGTCACAGGATTTACATTTGATGTTATCCAGGAGCCGTCACAGGATTTACACTTGATGTTATGCAGGGGCGGTCACAGAATTTACATTTGATGTTATCTAGGAGCGATCACAGGATTTACATTTGATTTTATCCAGAAGCGGTCACAAAATTTGCATTTGATGTTATCCAGGAGCGGTCACAGGATTTACATTTGATGTTATCCAGGAGCGGTCACAGGATTTACATTTGATGTTATCCAGGAGCGGTCACAGGATTTATATTTGATGTTATTTAGGAACGGTCACAAAATTTACATTTGATGTTATCCAGGAGAGATCACAGGATTTACATTTGATGTTATCCAGGAGCGGTTACAGGATTTACATTTGATGTCATTTAAGAGCGGTCACAGGATTTACGTTTGATGTTATTTAGGAGCGGTCACAGGATTTATATTTGATGTTTTCCGGGAGTGGTCACAGTATTTATATTTGACGTTATCCAGGAGCGGTCACAGGATTTATATTCTATGTTATCCAGGAGCGGTCACAGGATTTACATTTGATGTTATACAGGAGCGGTCACATAATTTACATTTGAAGGTTTTCCGAATTTACGATTTACATGACGCTTCGCCAAATTTCGGTTTTATCATACATGCCAAATGTTTAAACTTGAAACCGATTAGGGATCTTGGCCCCGGTGTTCCCTACCGTTCACCAATGATTTTATCCTAACAGCGTGTGATACAAATTATAAAGGCTTCAAAATACCTACTTTAGTCCATTACGAGATTTCAATATAATTCAAAACTTAGTAATTAATGCTCATATTTGAATATCATTCGGTCACAGCATATGCAGTATAGACTACATAAATGCTGAGAAGCTTGCCTTGATATAATAGCGCGGAACATTTCATTGGCGCCAACTAGAGTAGTTGTTGTCATCTGTGTAATAACGGTACCTAGCTGCATGGCACAGCTTTCCAACACCATGCCCTTACGACCCCGGCTATCATAACCTCAAGGCGGGGTCATATCTTTGCAACTTTGACGAATTTTCTCGGTCAGACCCAAGAAGTTATAGAACTTAGCAGGCTGCAGGCGCGCTTCACGAGGGATGTTCGGACTCCGCCTGATTGGTTGTACACTTGTCTAGTATTTGATATAATTACTGAGATTATCCAGGAATGTTGGAACCGACACCTGCTCACAGGTCATACTGCCCAACCAATGTTCCCTATCCTGATCTCACTTGGAAGTTGTTTGATTCGACATGGTTAGAGAATATAATTTTGCATATGTTTGACTTTAGGGTGAATTTCTACTCTGCATCAATCAATATTTTAGAGATTTCAATTTGTTGTAGCCTATGTGGCCACCACAGGGTTCCAACTGTCCCTGGAAATTTAACGTCCAACGCTATAATAGACATCCTCTTAAAAGTAATTCCTTGTTTTGGATGTGTGTTTTGTCTAATAAAGTTTAGTCGTGTTGAGCGTATTTTCGGAGCAATTTATGTTACTGATTTCGTAAATACCTCTGTTATGTCAATGCAATAACATTGTTAGTTAGTCATGCGCGTTAAGTCTTGGGCTCTTTTAACCGCAGACCATAGCGCGTAGGGTGGACTGGTCCCGGCAGACAACATGTTCAACCTACTAGAATGTACAAAACATAACACCTGAATTGTTGACAACATGTTCAACCTACTAGAATGCACAAAACGGAACACTTGAATTGTTGACAACATGTTCAACCTACTAGAATGCACAAAACGGAACACTTGAATTGTTGACATGTTAAACCTACTAGAATGCACAAAACGGAACACTTGAATTGTTGACAACATGTTCAAAATACTAGAATGCACAAAACGGAACACTTGAATTGTTCACAACATGTTCAACCTACTAGAATGCACAAAACGGAACACTTGAATTGTTGACAACATGTTCAACCTACTAGAATGCACAAAACGGAACAGTTGAATTGTTGTTGTAAGCATTTCTTTCGGAATGGATATATTACAAGTTCAGTGCAGATATAATACAGAAAACAGCGAGAGTATACTAAGATCTGGTGGTATATTCGCCTGGTGTTGAACAACAATGGGTACACTATTAGTGGAAGGGCGTGCCCTGTCGTTAGTGTTGGACCATATCCAATGTCAAGAGTGAATCGGTTACGTTCCCGCAAAATTACTGACCAAGGAACAACTATTTCAAAAAGTCCCAATTTTGACGAAATTCATTAATCAGGAAATGTACGCTTCGAAACGGAAATCAGCTTCGAAAAATACGCTCCGCATAGCGCACGGCGCTACCACTAGTCTATAATACAAAAACTAGGAAAAGGCTGTATGTGTCCTCCCAGAATTCGGGGCGTGTCGAAGGTTAACGGTTATCGGTGAGCGAGTCATAAATCGTAAGTGCCTATATTCACTGAAACAATTCATATTTTCGTAACTGTCAGTCTTTATGTAAAGACCTGCCAGGGCAACGAATCCACCGGCCGAACCCGAGACGAAGAACACCTCCAAGGAGAACGTCACCAAGACACATACTCGGTGGGGTCTCGTCGGAACCTCTACTGGCTCTAAACCTGCCCCCCCCCTTTCTACATCTACCTACATATATACTTCTATATACCAATTTTCGTTTGCAAAACTATTAAAATTTAACCAATATTCTTATAATGCATATATTGGTACATAAATTTTATGTTAACTTTTCTGTCTGGTTATCACCATTATTATTTTTAGTTAATATAACGATATTAAGCGAAAGTAGACTGAAAGAGAGGAATAAAGGGAATAAGAAGAAAAGGGGGAGGAAGGAGGACAGGGAAAAGTGAAGGAAAGACAAAAGACAAAGAAAGACTGAACGGTCGCAGATAGGTAAATAAGAAATAAGAGCGCAAGAACGCTTGTATCGCTTGTATTAGTGTAGGGAGATTTACCGGGCTCCTCTCCTGTAGCAGCTGGGCGGAACGATGCTTTCATGGTGTCGTTAGACTCCCCATGAGACGACGGTTTGAATGAGGGTAACACCACAGTCCGGCAATCAAAAAGTGTAACTGTGCCAAAACGACAAATGCAGGAGTAAACTTAGGATGCGCCCCCAACCATCCTCTTTTGACACCATGTACAAAACGTTGTTAGCGAACAAAACTCGAATTTCAACAGCCGTATCCAATTTCGACATTTTTCTGTTCCATAACGCCATTAGCGAATGCAATTCGGTCCCTGTACTTTAACACCAGTGTGTTCGCGAACATTTCCAAATTATAATGTGTGGAATATGAAACGGACTAATTTCTGTTCTTTAACGCAAAAATGAAATTTGTGTTCAGTGTACAACTGAATGGCAATCGCTTTTGTCAAAAGAGGATGGTAAGGGGCGCAGCTTAAGTTTACTCATGCAAAAGACAAAGAGAGTTTCAGCGACGAGGGGCGCTTTTATCGACTGTTCCGGGTTAAAGGATGGTCGGACAGAGACCCGGCGGGTATATTTGTAAACGCCTCGACGAGATTAATATAATGGGGGTGATATGCCTACTTTAGAGTCAAAAAATTTTTTTGCTGTTCTATGCCCACCTATCGGTCATAACCTGAATTCGGCGCCAATTTAACGGATTATAGCGGGGCAACGGAGGGTCGGGCAGAGACCCGCTGCATATAGTTGTGTGGGATAGGCGACTTGAATTCGCATGCGTGTACTTAAAGTTAGTGATAAAGTAAAGGTGAATTTGCAAATAGATAAAAATGTATGTCAATTTCTGTAACATATAATGTGAAACAAACACAAAACAGAGGGGCAACTTTTGTAGCGACATAACAACTAGGTAGATGGAGATCCGCTTTGCACTCAATTAGATTCCTTGATAGTCGTGGTACCTAATGACATATAAAATTCCTTCCGTGTTGGAATATCGGCTACCAAGTGATTTTATATATTGACAAAGTAAAACCTTTCGTTACTATTCTTAAACGAACCAAAGAGTATATTTAAGTTCAATGAGGTTCATTCGCTATCCGACACGACGGCGTAGTTGGAAAAGTATGCAATTCTCGAGAGGGATGCTCTTTTCAAGGAAACAGAAGATTACAAAAAGGATAATTCGACAATCACAATGAACATTACTAACTGAACCTATTCCTCATATTGTTAGATTCCTACGAAAAGCTGAGGTCATTGGAGGATCCGTTCCGAAAGACATCAAAAAACAAATTATTGTACGTTATAACTGAACAGGTGAGGAAAAGATCTGTACTAAATAAATTTATTTTGAAATACTATTAACAGCCAAACTTAGCGTAGCAACTGCTGTTACTATAAGTAAAAATAACTACGCTGTAAACTATGGATTAAAGGCTCATGCGAATTCGGTATTGTAATGTCGTTAAAAACATTACGAAATTAGACATCAGAAACCACTCGGGGTTTTCCGAAATATCAGCCCTTTGACATTTACGGGCTGTTCAATCCGGTATCATTCGTTTCGATTATTCGGAGTCTACTGTTTCCGTAATATTATTGTTCTCAGTTTCTCGCTCAATAATTACTGTATATGCATGTCAGTTCAGCCATTACGAGGCAGGTTGTGTCGCTTATTGTCAGCGTCGGTGTAAAGCCAGTACTTCACATTCGATTTCCAAATCATCGTTGTTCACGCTGCAGTGGACAACCGATAGTCTCCTATTCCCAGACAGTGATAGATTTGGACTTCCCACCTATGACGTGGTGGTGGTCCCTGATCGAGTTCTGAAAACGCTTCATAAAAGCTTAATACCGAGTTCACGTCTCCAGCACCTTCTTCTTCTATTAACCTACTCGAGTTATGTTCCCGTCTAATAAAAAAATGAACAACGTCACGTAAACACTCAGAAGATTACACATAAAATTACATGCAACAACATCCGAGTATAACATATATATACAAAAACAAGTCATAGTATAGGCACATGTATATATATATATTTTCAGGCAATAACGGCTACGTGCACCTGTTTCAATAACATTATAACACCATAAAGCTGATTCCCATACTTTCACTCGACGTACCTATGTGAGAATTCGAGTACGGACCTACAATTTTAGTTGAAAAGTTGACGAGAACACACGTAACACACCGGAACGGTCCGGTAATACATGTATCTTCGCAGTAAATAAACTGAGTTGGCTTAAGAATAAACAGTGGATGCTTCTTATGCATAGAACGCGTTTTAAATAACTGCTGTTTGTGGTTAGAACTGGATAACCGGTAAAAGCGATGATCCTACCTAAATTCAGCGGGATATATTCCCATCTTAGTTGGTTAAAAACTTCCAAACTGCACTTTTAAATTTTAATTTTGTATAAGCTTAGAGTGCCAAGCGTAAGGGCCTTTCAATGGCCCATTCATATGTCCACAATAACGTTTAGGTATCGGATTCGAACCTTTGTCACATTATCGCTTATGTTATACCTATGTTTTAGTATAAGTTTTGTTTATAGTTCTAGGCTTTTATGTGGTAACGCAATAAGCAACATATTTACAAGATTCAATAGTTGTCTAAAACTTGTATTAGACATTTCATAGCTAGCGTTGTGAAGTCTCTGTCCTATCACTTCGTTGAAACCACCTCTATGACTGATTATGGATTCAAATTCAACAACATTAGTTGAATTAATCAAATTTTTTTAACAAAACAGGTTGAATTTCGTAGTTTCCAAGTGTGTGTTGAAAATGGGCATTGACGACGAGCCACCACCCACGGATGATAGTTACCAAGCGATTGAAACTAAACAAACTACTGTTTATCATTACGGAATAAATTTATCCAGCTTTTGGTACGCATTGGTGGAAAATCCTCAATTAACTTCCATGTCGTGTGGTCATTGCGCGGCACATAGGCGTAAAATCGGCTGTTTCCATCATCTTTCGTTTGCAAGAAAGGTTTGAACAATACACAATTGCGTAAACGAAATTAGTTTGGATTATGATATCGGTAACGTAAACCTAGTGGTTTAAAATTATCATAATATTGATGACACAACTATACTTACACATATTACTGGTATATATGAACCACATTACCCTTTCATATAACTAGTGGCTACATAACTGATTTTAGACCAACATCGCACATATAATGTTAATATCACTTACTTGGGATCGGTTGAACATTATGGTTAAAATTTTTCTGCAGCATGTTCGTTTAGATAGAAAGCTCATAAAATATATAAATATCACTGCAGCATCCGATCAGCTTACAAGTCTGTAGCCCTGATTTTGAATAAATTTTGTGTAAATTTTATGTATTTTCATGTTTTACTTGGAAATGGTTGGTTTGGTTTAAGATAAATATGTACCCTACATGTGTCCCATAAGGAAATACGAATGCCGTTGAATTTGTTAGAGTTAGACTAGTAGTATAAAAATGGGGGTTCTAGGACAAAATCGACAAGTTGGCAACTTCCCAACTTGTCACTTATAACTCATCAGCAGTGATTCAGCAAAAGTGCTGATCGATACGTGTTTTTAGCAAATCTTATGCTTCCTGATTATCAGATAATTTAAAACCTATATAAACTCACATACAGAGTACAACTACATTAGTAACAGTAATGACAACTGAAAGCAAGGCTCCGGGAGAACTAAATTTCCCACCAGAGCGAAATACTATCAGCGCCGACGATGAAAATAGCGTTCTTGTTTTCTTTAGTAGTGGTTGGAGTTGTTTCTCAAATTTTCGAGCAGCTCCAATAAAAGTTGATAGTGTAAGATTCAGGAGTACACAGCAGTATGTTGAAGCTCAGAAAGCTCCCTATGTCAACCGCATGGATTTATACAATATCATAAAACAGACATATTCGCCGAGAAAATGTTTCGAAATAATGCACAACGTAGCGCAGCAAGTCCCGAAACCTGGAACGAAGTCATGCTCGGACACCTCAAAAAAGCCCTGATTGCAAAATTTAAGCAGCATGCTGAGATGAAGAAACACCTACTTGATACAGAGGGCGCTCAGCTCGTTTTTGCAACTTCATTCGGTACATATCCTGGCAACGGACTTGATATGCTTAATGCAGATTCCAGCCATCCCAGCAAGGTACGATTTTATCTTATATGTATGTTTACTTCTAATGGTACATAACCGTGTTTCTTTTATGCAATTTAAAGTCGTTTTATATGTCTTAGTACTGTTTAATACTTTATATGCAATTATTACTATATACTCAATATTATTTCAGTACCCCGGCAAAAAACCTACTTGGAAAAACGTTACAAGCATTGCGACACGAATTATCGCCCAAGAAAACTAATTAAAAGCAGCCGGCAATACTAGAACCAGAAATTACAGGTGATGACATATAGTGATAAATGACTGTTATGTGTTTGGTTTCTAATTTCGCGTTATGACAATAAATGGTGTGGATAAACAATTGTCAAACTGTTTTATACCCCATCAGCAGAAGGATCGTGTTCTTCGGCTGAAAAGTTATAGAAAGCGGCAAGAACTAAATGCATTGATGTCGATTTGCACGGCGTAAGTAAATGGCTCAACAGTCAAGACATATAACAACTTCATATGATACCGAGAAAGCGTAGGATAACTCAAAAAGTTAATGTATATAATGTGCACGAACAATGGGATTTATATTCGATGTACGTTACCAAAGTGCAGAGCAAAAATGATGGAATTCGTTATATTTTAGTTGCCGTTGAGATCTTCAGACGGAAAGCTTTTGTCGAACTTTGCGCAGGAATAAACTGTCATTGCAGTTTCAGATGCATTTAATCGAATCGTCGAACGTGCTGGCTTTTCGCGTCGAGTAGTACGAACAGGTACAGTATGGTACAGAATTTAAGGCAGAGTTTGAGAAGACACTCATGCATTTAAACGTTAAACATTTAGGGGCCAACAATGCTTATAAGGCAAACTATGCTGAAAGATTTATTAGAACTCTAAGACGGAAGATTCAGAAATATCCCTCCGCCAACTCTACACATCGCTATACTAACGTTTTGCAAAATTTGACAACATCATACAATTCTACTGTTCATAGTGGTATTGGCGTTTCTCCGAAAAGCGTGAATTATAAATCTGAAACACTGACCAAACATCCTGAAACCGAGACTAAAACGTGTAAAAGATCGTTCAAGTTCCAGCTTGGGAATATAGTTAGGATTTTCAATCAAAAGTCAAATAGCTTCCCCAAAGGGAGCGAAAACCGGTGGACACCCGAATTATATGAAATTGTATTCCGTCAAACGGGAAATCCTCCGGTTTATAAATTAGAAGATATGCTTGGTGAAAACCTGAACGGTAAATATTACGACCAATAGCTGCAAAAAGTTCGTTGCATTTGATTATAGGAGAATCGGTAGCTCAGCTGCTTAGTATAGTCGCAATGTGGAACAGTGAACGGACGTTAAAATTCTGGCACTACTGGAATATCAGTGTCTACAGTAATACACTACTACTGGAATATCACTGTGTACAGTAATACACTGCAGAAGGCGTTTTTATTGGACAAAATAATAATGCTTGCAACAGTTTTTATTGGACAAAATAATAATGCTTGCAACACTGCTGTAATTTGCGACATGACCAATGCAATGCTTTGGAACGCTTATAAAATAGAAAAGTGTCACATAGTATTAACATGCGTCATACTTGCCCCCAGGGGGCTACCCGTTACCAGCTTGAGCTCTAGTGCACCCCTCTTCGGGAGGCCCAAAGGACAGAGCGGTTATCTGCCTGGCCGCGGGGTCATAAACTCCCAGACATTACAACCTGGAGCATGTATGACACAGCATTTTCAGATAAATCTGAACGCTTCTATGTATTAATTGTTTTTGGAATACCAGCATTTTGAGTTTCAATACCCCCCTATTGCAACGCGTTTAAAAGTGACATTTGCAAAATAATTGATCTGAAAGCGTCCGCTCCCGTTTTTCCGTAACGCTCTCTCCACATAAATTCATCTAGATGGCTTTCAATTGTGTTTGATGAAACTCCACACATAGATTTTAATTTCTTTTTTGCATTCTTCCAGTAACATTCCACATGATTCGTGTGGGCGCCGCTGATCGGACACGCGAAATTGTGTGTGTGGTTGACAGTTAGATGTTGATATCGCGGCACCACTTGCAGCTGACGAATATTGTTATACGCGGCCCACTGATCAGAATGAATGATAGTACCTGGAGCGATGCAGCGCTCAATTATTGGCAACAGTGTGTTCGCGGATCTGTCTGGAACAAACTCCAAAAACCCGTCTCCCGTCAGCGGGCAGTATCCACAAAATACCCATCTTTGTTGCACCACGTGCCCAACATTGTTTTTGCGCCTAGCGATTAACGTCACGTCAATTTGCACCACGACACCTTCCCCGCCTATCTGCCTTAAGTTTTGTAGAAGCCATCGTGAGCAGGTATCCCTGAGGAATTGATACTAGGATACCACAGTTCTATCAGCAACTCCAGTCATCTCAATTACTGTCTTATTTGGTGTAGAATGGCTCCAAAGATAAATTATTTGAAGCAAACAGGATAAGGATAGACGACTGCCGCTGAAGTAGCTATGCGCACGCACTGATCTGGCATGTTCGGGGTGTTGCGGACATCTCCACCTATACCCCTCCTAAAATATATGGAACAAGGACTGAAATAAGTGTAACTGTCCGGTCGACTCAAAGTTTGGGGTAGGGGTAAAAGCCGGCCCCGCTCCCAGGGGGTAAAGGCCGGCCCCGCCCCCAGGGGGTAAAAGCCGGCCCCGTCCCCAAAGGTAAACAGAGCCATATTAAAATAAAATACTGGCATGAACTGCATTTTGTTTTGTGTGGTTCTTCGCAAACGTAATGTTTGTACACTTCCCAGGCTGCACGACAAGGGCGTGACCTACTTAGTAGCCCGCCGCCCTTACTCCAATCATCCGCCCTGTGGTTTCCGCGATTATTTTAACCTGACGGTTTTTATTTTTAGTTATTTTTAAAAAGACCATAGCGCAGGAAGATTTTATCGAAACACTGCGGCGTGGAACATTAATGCGACATCAGATGAAAAGCGTGCGATCTGACCTTAACCACATCTACACGCTTGAACAGTAAAAAATTAGCTTATGTGCATTCGACGATAAGCGTTATATCCTTGGCGATGGAGTGCATAGTTTAGCGTTTGCACATTATACGATCGTCCGGAACGAAGAAAATTTAATTTCAAATGATACAATATAATTAATTTATTGTGTAACTAAATAGCTCAATAAATGTGACTGTAGCACGTCTTTAGTCATAAGTGACTGAATCAGTCAATTAGAAATTTCTCAAGAGAGTCACAATGCATATAAACCATATAGACTTCTTTCAAAGCTTTACGCTTTTGCTGTGGTTGTAGCGTGCGTCTCATTTGTCGTAGCTGTCGAAGCATATCGCGCATTGTATCAACTTGATCGATGTAAAGCCTCTCTGCTATACCCAGTTGATTACGAATTCCAAGCTCATTCCCGACCAAATGAATCAACTGATCGAGTGCCGTTTGAGTTGCACTAGTGCGAGCAGCATCGCGGGTTCCACAAGTATCGCCAGCAAAATCCGTCTGGCCTAGGGTGAGTTTGTAACAGTCAAAACCCCCGGATGGTATCTTTTCATACATGAAATGTATTGATTCTCGCAAGTTGCGTTGAACAAATTGGTTGAGAAGTAACTGCGAGTTCATTGCTGAAAAGAAAATTAGCAGCTATGAGTTCATGAACCGCGGTTCCTAAAGTTGTTATGCGCTGATAGATATCGTACAAGTTATGAAAATAAGAATGATCAGCAACCAGTTGTCTCTTCACAAACTACGATTCCAGCATTTGTTAGCTGGCGCAGATCCTACAAATATTTTGCCATGGGGGATAAAGCATACACCATTATGCTATTCGTTTTGTCAAAATACTAAACTGAATTATGCCTTCTGTATTCGCAGTATAGCGTGCGCGTGCACTTGCTGCATGATGCAAGTATGGCTTAGCTGATTCCGCTTTATCAGATGGTACGCTTAATCATGTAGTTGTGTTCGTGATTTATAGGTGAATTAAAGCATGAGCAAAAAGCACGATTGTACCAAGTGTACGCTGTCAACTAATTTCATTGCTAAATTGTAAAATACTGATCTTGAGCAATGCCTACGCGATGTTGTCGCAGAAAAAAATGAGTCCAGATACACGCTAAAACGGTTTGCATGAGTGAACTTAAGGTAGGTCCACCAACCCTCTTATTCAGAAATTTAGTATGAAAATTGTTACGGACGCTTTTTGTTCAATTTTATAACCGACATAAAACTATTAGCGAACATGTTGCGCACGCGAAAAAATCGGTTAAAACAATCGAAAGTTTTGAGAATACAAATTTGTCGAATTTCAACTAAGCGGATTTTGCTCCGAATATTAAGAGGTTTACTATACGATCAATTTGCTTTGAAAGTAACTAATTTATTAGACTTGAGCGCGAACAGTGAATAGTCTTATGCAAAACTTGGCGAGCATTAAAAAATAAAATTTCTGTAAATTGACAATTTATAAAGCTCTATTAGAGCACAAGGTATATTTTTAGCACTTTTCGGTTAGCAAAAAAACGCGAATGAATTTCTGCACTTTTGGCGTAACAAGGATTTGGAATTCGATAGGGATAATTAGAAAATATGATGCTTGATGGCATCAGCTTAAATTTATTGGCGTTTACGCTCTGTACGCAGAATTCGGTTTTGAGACCGTGAACTGGCTTGACGAAGAACAACACATAGAGTATCCCCTCGCATAACAGTAAAATATAACAATAGTTCAACTGGTTTTTAACACAACATTATATACTCTTCATACTGCAAACAGTTTTTCATTAAAAAATTCTTCTTTGGTTTACAATTGAAGTTTATCAGAATTGTAAATTAAATTATTTGTTGCTATAATTGCTATATTCTTTATTTCCGATGATAGAAATAACTAACGAGAGTTATTGACTGAACAACTGCATAACTTTGACTCGATTTCAGACTGTTGATGCTGTGACAATCAAAGCTACTATCGGAAAATAATTAA
Organism: Trileptium ribeirensis; assembly: GCA_030248225.1. Classification (NCBI taxonomy): domain Eukaryota; kingdom Metazoa; phylum Nematoda; class Enoplea; order Enoplida; family Thoracostomopsidae; genus Trileptium; species Trileptium ribeirensis. Next base: position 13,950 of record JASANE010029361.1, on the reverse strand, counting down.
ATAGCAAAAATCACTGAGTTTATATAGGTTTTTTCATGCAGACATACAACAATTTAACATTTGCAACTGTACCCAGACCCCTTGCAAATTGCGCGCACGAAGTGACCGTATATTTTGTCAGGATAAAAGAGCAAAGTGTACAATATTTGTGCTACTATATAAATATCGATGGTTTAAATTAAAAGACAATGTCTCCTGTATCTGGTTTTTCACTTTGTTTTGATTTTCGCAACATTGGAACGCAACATTGGCATAACGTCAATGTTCATATCAAAATTTTCAAGCTGCGCCAAAGGGATCTTGCTTGCATTTTCCGAGGGACCTTCTTTTCTACGTGTCGCGTTACTCCACCTAAAGATAAATCGATCTTTTCCGATACAACTGTGGCAAATATCTGCGAATCAGCATCCTCGTGTTGCGTATGCTCTGTGGCCCTTTTAACGATGGTGTAAGACTTGAAAGCATTATCGCCATTGGTACGCTTTTTTAACATCTGATGCCCCGTATCTTTTGGTTGTACGCCGGCAAAATAAAGGACGTGATAATGCGTTGAGCTGTCCGTGCTAATTTGCTGAATGTCTTCATCTTGTCGTGCTGCGTTATGCTTTTCCTGATTTCCTGGATTCGGCGTTGGTGGATGCGCGACAGCTGTCGGGATTTGCCCCTGTAGGGCTCCGTAATTCCTCATTCTGCAGCACAAGAACTAATGCCAAGTGAAAATGAAAAATGAAACTTGACATTCTCTATCTCACAGTTGCTTACGCTAAATGACAAACTGGTCTTCGCTTTTTTTACAAGTCGTAACGTATCTTGTTTGCTAATCTGCTCTTCTACAACAACCAGTTTGTTTCTTGCACAAAAGTTTGATTCGATTTATATTTATTTTGCAAACAATATCAGACCATATGTTCTCCCTCGTTTGTAGTCTTTTCCTCTGCAACATTTCCACTACAGAAGTCAGAATTTGTTAAGTTTGCGTGGTGTAGCATTATTTTCAGACAGTTTTGAATTTTCGCATACGTTGCTCCGTGTGGTCTAGATTTGAATTCATAATTTATGATTTACAAATTTACTAGCATTTTTATTGGTGTGCAGGTTTTCTTCGCTCATAATTTCTACAAATCTATTAATGAAAGAACATATAATGAAACAATTCTGTTGTTCGATGTGCACCTGTTACATTGTCTACGAGGCAAAGATATTGTGAAATAAACGTCATAAGACAATCTTTCAACGTATAATTATGTTATTGCGATTTTCTTTTTTTTACAACTGCATTAACCGTTCTATGCCGACTAATACAAAGTCGTCCACCCACTCAGCGCACATTGAGAGCTGTTGCGTTAATTAAGTTCGCTGTTTGCATGTTATTCATTATTCGCTCGGTTTTCAATTTTAGAATCGAACAATACCCCACTTGATAACTCAATGTGGTTTGCATCAGCATGAAATCATACACCGCAGGTTACATTCTTGGCGTTGATTTGAGTTTTCCAAACATACGAAGATTAATTAGACCATAAAGTATTAATGCAGTGCAAAACAAAATCAGTTATCAACAATACAGAAAATTTTAGGCAATACTACACGATCATAACGTTGCGGAAAAAGTATACGATTATTTAAATCAGCCAGGTTCCTATACATTTTTTATTTTACTAAAATTACCACAAACATGTAGTCATTATTTACCTGTCGCTGTTGGTGTCCATTCAGGTTTAACGTTTGAGCAATATAATCGAGTTATGGGGAAAACTAAAAATATAATGTATTGGAACGATATAAGTTATTTCGCGCATCTAATACATATCGTTATGGGACATAGTAATACAACAGCATCTGAATTTGTGAACAAATTCAACCGCCGCCTTGAAGTATCTGGAGCAGAAATTCGCAAGGTGGTGCTTGTCGATCTGGAGAATCTTATTTTTCTGATCTTCGTACACTCCACCGACTTCTGGAGCACAATACCGCTTTCGCGAAGAAAACTGCTATATATGGCACTTTCTACTCGTGTTGTTTGTCAGACGCTGAATCTCCCGTGCAACAACAACAACGATATTTTATCCCGAAAAGGGTTAATTAAACGATATGCATTGGCAATTGATGCTTTTCAGAAATAAAAAAGACACGATAACGTTTTATATACTTTTTCATCACTAAACTCTTTGTCCAAAGGTATCCCTGTCACAGCTAAAGAGATGGCATCACAAGCAGCGCAAAAATACATTGCAACATTACAAATGGCTTTTAAACAATCGACACATGGGGAATCAATTGGTGCTAGTGGATCTAAGTGCAGAAAAGAAGCATGCCAAGATGTGGCTGTCATTAGTTTAGAAACGCCCAACAGCGATATAGTTGCCGCTAAATCAAACGAGCAACAAATGACTCTGCGTGACTCCGTTTTATGTCACGCGACAAATGTTGTAGCACAATTTTTCTACTTTAATCCAGCTTTACCCAATTTTGTGCAAATTTGTGACGAAAAAAACGACAAAGAAACACAAACCAGTTTCGCAGATCCACCTTCATTTAAGCTAGTACACACGGTTCACAAGGAAACATAGGCCGAGGCGCCTCAAACTCACCTCACCAAATTTTCAAATATTTGATACTGCATCGACACATCGTAAATACTCTTGTGAAAGACTAGCAGGTAAAAACAATTTTTGTTAATGATATGAAATGGTTTTGTAAATTTGAAAGCATAGAGTGGCACATAATGTAGCAAACCAACAAGCTCAGTTGCTTGTCAAAGCTTTCGTCATCATAAGTACCATCAGGTCTTCTATAGGCTTTGTAATCGTGCTATACCAAAACTTAGAGTCTGAAGTCATGTACTTCTCTATCTTCGTAAACTGTTGGACATACAAATTGCTCTGGCATAATATTTTATACTAGTGCTATTTAGATTTCGTACCCAATGGCGCTAAAAAGCACAGGTCGTGCAAAGAAACACTTCGTCAAATGGAACGTTTCAGCCAAGCCATCGAATGTCTGTCTAACTATCCATCCTACAGTTGTAAATCTATTATGGATATTCATGAGAATACCCGACTAATTCAAGAGCAAGTGATACTAGTATCTACTGATCAGATTCGATTTCTGGTTTTTCCTGTTCCAAAATCATGCTCTCTCAGATGACTGAAACGATGTGACACTGTTACATTATTGCGCGCTTTCGATATGATCAACTATACAACAAACAGTTTACATATAAGTTCCATGCTTCTGAGTGACCTTCTAAAAACGACACTAATTTTCGTGGGATAAATGTCGAATTTTATTTAACAGAATTCGCACTGATTTTCACAGTTTGCGATGCATTTCATAGCACTGCGGCTGATTATTTATCAACAGTTTTGGAGGTATGCGAAAATCTGCTGAACTGCGTCAATCAGAACTGAAATTCGGACAATAATGAAGAAACTGTTACGAAAATAAAACAATGCTACGATTTAACAATTGCGACTGAATGGGCAGAAATGTAGTGCGACTATTTTGCCGCAGTTATTGCTGAAACTGATTTTGCAATTAGTACAATAAAATCTGGACTTCAGAACAAACCTGAAGCTGTTGAAAGCTTAGGCCTAAAAATTTCCGTTCTGTAAGAGAGCTTGAAGACTAATTCTTAACAAGTCATGACTAAACAAGACCACGAGGTATCAAATTTTAAACGGTGCCTCGGAACGCCCCTATAAGGCTTGCGGCAATGAAACTTATTTAAGGGTAGCATGTCGCTTGGTGCCTTGGCCGATCTCGTAATAATGTCTTGTCTGTTGCTATCAATATTTTGCTTTTATTAACCCTTAATGCATACTTTAGCTTATCATTATTTATCGTCTGTATGTGGTTATCATGTTTGCATTTGCATGTTTCACTTTATATTTATGTCAGTAGCAGCGCTTGAGTGATCAGGACTCATTTTGAAACCAAGTTTAGGTAGCCAGATCCAGAACCGTCTTTTAAGGATGCGCAATTGTAGGAAATGGATATTGGTACCCTGATTACAATTGGAAGTTTTTAGAACATTTGGAACTTGACCGGCTGCCATACCTCACTAAAACTTCACGGTTGCAACCGTCCAGTACCCAAGTTAAACCATTGGCCCACTAGTAATCAGAACTAAAGCATAAATTTTACTTAGGTTAAACCATACAGGCAGCCATGGTCGCGAATAATACACGTTACCATGATCGCGGAAACAACAAAAGCTCAAAGCTTAAACTAACCGAGATCAGACCGAATAATCGGGAGCGACGGATATCGGGCCCGTTTGTGGACCCGTAACCGTCTAACGGCTTCGAAATCGGGAAATCGACCTGAATACTCTTCGATAGAGAATTTCGCGGGCTTTCTGATAAGGCCAAAATGTCTCGAATCGCACGAGTGTTTCGCTCGGAATTGAAGAAACAAAACACGTTAGAACTTAACGAACAGCCGTTACTTACCCTAAGTTTCGCTGCTGAGAAAGGCGTAACATCGGTATATTTTCGACATATCATATATATATTATCTATAATCCCTTGATTTGGTATCCCTCTGTCTCTTCACGCGCCCTCTCGAACGAACCTTTCCTTTTTTACATCGTTTGTGTCAGCCCTTAATGTTTGAAATCCCCATGTTTAACCGGCCGTTTTTAGTCTCAGCAGATTTCGTTGGATTGCCGCTTTGGAGACCTCTTATTCTTGCGAACAGGACCGAACTCGATGTAACTAACAACAGCGCCAAGCAGCCTAGGTAACCGGACGACTAAAGGACACCATCGGGACTGATGGTGCCCTCTGGTCCACTAGAGGGTGACCGCTGAAACCGTTGTTTTCTTAATCATTAGCACCCAAAATCGCCTGATTATCGCCATCTCAACCATTTCCCCTTCTTACTGCAGAGTCACCGATAAAGGTCCTGTGTATCATCATGTAGCCTATCCATCAAGTAATTCAACGAGCACAAGCAGGTCTTGATCTGTCCGATCCGTAAGGCGACATTTCAGTTGCCCCTCCGTCAGGTGACTACTCTATAACACCGGTCACAGGAATCGACATACTTTCTGTTTCGTACCATTTCCGTATTCGACCCATAGTCGGAAATGTATACATACGACCCCTCATGTTGCTCGTCTACTCTTGGCGAATAGAACGGTGTACCGACTTCGCCGACTAGCCCGTTAGCCACAACCTGCTAAAGTGCCTCTCCTTCGGGCTAATGGTGGTTACAAAATACTTGAAATTTTATTCCCAACTCGAAAGTGGGCAAATCGATCCTCATTGCATTCGCTATGCCAAGACATTCCAAATTATACTCGTTGGGTCTTCGTCCTTCCACCCGTTAACCCGGGACAGCCATCGAAAACGCCCCCACCTTCGTCAAAACTCTCCCTATCACAGCCGTTTTAGCACCTTTTCAATTTTGACACGCAGGACAGGCGCCACCCCCATTTGGATCGCCTAGTCGTGACGAGTCCAACGATACCGGGCGGGAGTCGTTCTGTCCAGCCGTTAGGGCGGGAGAGCCCGCCAAATTCCCCTACACTAATACATATGAATCGACCTGAGCGGGTCTGGCCCCAATACTGTGTCTATCCCAATCGTGTTTGGTGCTATTCGGCCCTAATTTACGTCCTGAGAATGAATCCGACCCCGAGCCGCCGAGATTGCCATGGGAACCCGGTGTCCGTCCCTCCCCCGTCCAGCGTCCCTCTCTTTCTTTGCTTTTTTGTTGTTGATTTGTTTCTCTCTTTCTTTTCCCTCGATCGACCTCGCGACAGTCGTGCGCGTTCGAACTGTTGTTCCTCGCCGCAAACTCGAGGTCGCTTCGTAAATAACTGACTATGACCTCGACACCAAGAACACCAAACACAAGAAGAAAGGAAAAACAAAAAATATATGTTTTATTTATATACAAGATTTTATTAAATTTTATAGTTTTATAAGTATATAACATACACGTATATAAATATGGACGTAGAGCCGGGGTGAAAGAAAAGGGGTAGATTTGGGGATGAGTAGCGGTCCTGGCCAGAGGTGCCCTCCCGGTGAGTGCCCCCTGGGTAGTTGCCGCGTCCCCTGCTCCGGTCTGGGCCCCGTCCGACAACCCACGCCCCCTGGAACGCTACAAAGCCGACGTTGTGAGCTGGAAATCACCGAAAGAAGCCGTTTTACTCGACGTTCTTAGGTGTCCTCTTGATGGAGGGTAATGTTCCGTGCGTGTCGTGATGAAGCTAAATTAGCTGGGCGATGCGTCAAGACGACGAAGACCACGTAGCAGATGGCGGCATAACTGGGATGAAGCATGAGCGAGTTATGGCGTGCCGACTGAATTAATAGCTCTCTTCGAGGATTGCGTGGATGATTGGTGCTCATAACACGCGATTATGTCCTGAATCACGTTCCGGTCAACGCGTTTGGCGTTACGTGACCGAGATAAACGACAAATAAACAGCTAAATGACCCAGAAAAGAAAATAACTGATTTGTATTTGGACATCAATGGCGTGAATCAAGGGAACTAATGTGTTTCGGACCCAATGTTGACAAGTGAGCTCAGAGTTGAGCGACTACGTAACCAAACGATTTTAATAAATTGCTTTGTCGACGTCCGGCTTACCCGTTGCAAACAGAAAACGATTGCGCTAGCGTGCACAGATAGGGAAATGACAGTAGGGAGTTCAAATTTCCATGAAAAAAACGGGCTCAAGATCGCAGATGATCGACCTCCGACTATTCGGAGGGTTGAAATTTGATGTCGGCGATTTCGATTGAAGCCGACTCTCTTTAAAGGCAATGACGGCTTACGGTAGCTGTCAACCCTATGCTTCCGGGAAATTTTCCGATTGGATATCACGGCCAAAACCCAAGAAAAGTGAGCGGACAACAACCGACGACGATTGAATGGCGACAAGATCTCTATCCCAAAACACAGCCGAAAATTTTGAATCTGCGAGCGACACTCTGAATCGGCGAATCAGTTCGACTTCGGCAGCGCGGAGTTCGGTCGACTTTACTAACCGACTCCGACGCATTAGTTTCAACGTGTTTCTACATTGATTTCACATAGATTGCAACTCGATTTTCTTTTGTTTTGGGTTTTGGCTGACTAGCCGGGATAGATTATACCGTGTGGGCATCGGGTGAGAGGGACTTTGTTTGCTCTACGGCTAGGTCCGGAGTGATCAAAGAATGGGTTTGGAATGTAGACGGTTCCATCACGGTTCTATAATGAAAGTCGCCGATCCTCCCTTACCTTCGAGTTGACACGCTAGCCGTTTTCGGCCATCGTGCCTTTCCGCCCCGACTCGCTACATACACTAAGACCATGGATTTCGTCAATAATATCGAGTTCCGATTTGTGTGATCTGGTAAAAGAAGGTGCTGAAGTCTTTCTGATTCCCCGCGGTCCTAGGCAGAACACATATCATCTCCATGGGATACGATAGATCCTCATTTTACATGAACTGATGAACCCAGTTAGGCATGCGGAATATTCCCTGAGATGACCGCGGTTAAAATTTCCATAACGATCGAGGAATTACCAAAGCTAGGTGATGTTCTTGATTTATGGTTTAATGGAGGGTTTGCAGCGTAGTGGAATGCTCGGCGCCACTGCTGTTTTCCGGTTGAACGGGCTTGAGATGTAGGACGGAGGTCGTGCTCCCCTGCTGGCAAGCTGAGTCAGCGAGTGCATTCAAATAATTTGCCAAATAATCGGTGAGCTACGTAGGCCTGAACTACGAGAAGAGAGACAGATTGTCGGACTAATGTTACTCGAGATTAGGACAAAACGTGTCGTCATTCTTTTCTGCTTTTATTCATGTTTGACTTGATTTTCATGTTACTTTTGTTTTTGTTTTGTGTGATATATGCATATAGAGGCTTGCTACATAAGCGTATAAGGTGCCCTTGAAGGCAATTGTGCTTGGGAAGACCGAAGAATCTCTTTGTTCAGGGGGCCACAGAAGGCTGGCGGTAGATAGGGAATAATTTTAGGCTAGCCTAGTTCACAAAGCATTGACCGATCTGCACACTATGCTCCCCCACTTTCACCCGCATCCAGCCGCGCTCTCGTTTCACCGCCGATCAATAGGAGCTCTAGCGTGTCATCATTAACCACTACAGTACAGCCGAATAAAACAATATCAAATTTACTTAGCTTCATGTACATTTCGGATCATGGACTGATACTCGAGCGAAAAAACTTCAGCGTGGTTTCCAAATCAATCCACCTTACTAGGGACTAGCGACAGTGAAGTTCCACCCTGGACCAATCGGAACTCTGCTTGACTTTCGGACCTCTTTTAGTTAACCTCTTTTAGCGCATAGTTGTCGCCCGTGCGATCGAGTTTGAGGGTTCCTGGAAACAAAAAAGTGACGCGTGCGGAGACAGAACCTCTGCAGTGCCTACGAATACTTCCCTCTCAGCCAGGTAATTCTGTCGCGAACTTTACAACATTTTAGGGGTACCGATCACGTATCCGGCCTAGCGTAGTTCCTGTCTTGGTGCACTATCGGCGAACATAAAACCATAGGTTCATAGGGATATTGTTTTCAACAGCGCGGAACGAACATATTCTTGTAAGCGATCGACAGGACCTAAGTGCTAGGTTAATGTGGCTCCCTTTCCCACAAATGATTATGGCTTGTGCATGGGGAGTTAGTCTTCGAAATCACCGCTGGCGGAGTTTATCATAGGACCCGCGTGACGATACAAACGTCGTTTTAGGAAGACAACCAGAAGCTTACCAGATCCGAAAGGCGCACCCCGATAATTAGGTTGTTGTAACCTTGTAAGAATCTGTACCATATGCAATACAATGTTTCGTATCGTGCTATAATCTATAACATTCTTGATCTAATATTTATAAACCTGCTTTGTTTTATTCCATGCCCGATTTAATGCTCATAACCTACATCTACCAGCACCCTGTTCAAGTTAGAGCAACTAATGCATTTTCCTGTGACTTCCTCAGCAGCCCTATGCATTATGAACGTTTTGAACCGTGTTTCCAAACGCTGTTTTAGTGTCCCCTCTGCCGTCCTCGATTAACTAGCACGCCGTTGCTTATACCGTCCGGGATAATTTCCCCGGATCTTCTGAAATAATGGTAGCGATGCGCGGTACCGGGAGCGAATCTCGAAGCACATCGGAAAATGTTTCTGAAACCATAGCTGAGCGAATGTCGCGAAAATTGAGAATTGAGGGGACTTTTGATTTCTGATGCCCTGTCTAGGCGGGCCCGCACTTGGTCCCGATTCCCCGTTGGAAGTAACTTCGGCAGTGCACCAGTTGATGCACAGCGTCGCTGGTTCTGTAATTTACCGTTAATGCATCTCGTTACTCTCGGTATTGCACCTTGTTTGCATCATCCTTAACTCTCCATGCTGTACATAGTGTCACAATAAAATCTTGAAAAGCCACGACTGTGTGCCGTGTGTTTCAATTGCAAAGCGTAATACGTTCGTCCGATGCGAACTGGCCAATCCTACGTGCTACGGCTTGCGGGTGAGAATATACCAAGCCCTGACGCGTACGGTTCGCCATTGATATTATCGTGGAGGAGTAATGAAATTATTGCGAGAGGAATCCACTAAGCCATCACGAGGAATCGCTCGTGCGAATGTCACGCTCAAAATTCCGTTAAAATTTCTTAGGCAAACACGCAACTCACATTACATAATCACGAAAAATAAGCCAGTAGCTAGAGCGACCGACGTTAAACTTCCAGGGCCTGTCGCAACCCTGTGGGGGCCACATAGGCTACTTTCAAATTTTCACGTTTCCGTTCATAACTCGTTGAGTCCGAGTTAAAATTTCTACCAAATTAGGCACGCATTCAAGGTCATATTCCAAACCATAGTGACCTCAACAACTTCCACATAAGATTAGGATAGGGAATATCGGTTTGACATGATTGCCTATGAGCAGGTTTCGAAGTCAACCTCGCTGGGGGACCTCAGTAATCATACCCGATACTGGACACGTGCGCAACTAATCGGGCGGGGTCCGAACACACCTCGTGAAACGCACCTGCGACTTGCTAAGCTCCATAGCTTCTTGGGTCTGACCAAGAAAAGTGTTAAAACTGCCAAATTTATGGTCCGCCCTTGACGTTACGATAGCCGGGGTCGTATGGGCATGGTGCTAGGAAGTCGCGCCATGCAGCTGCGTACTATTATTACACATGCATCTGCAGTGCACTGTTATATAGCAAGCCACTGCACTACATGTGATGCAGAAAATTAAACGAAAATTGGTTTTATATCTAAAAGTTATCGAAAAGAACTGCCAGCTGCCACACAAAAATATATTTTTGCAACTTAAATATGATTAGGCAAAATATCCAAGCAAATAAATAACAAATAATAAATAATGCGAGTAAATAATACAACTTTTACAAACAATAAAATAAATAATATAACTTTTAGAACTAAGACTCTCCCTATGCACATATTAGATTATGCGGGATTCACGTTATAATGTCCCCAACAGTTGGAACTTTTGTCCCCCTGTAGTGTAGACTATACCGTAAAGACGGTGACAGTGACACCCACACCATATAACAAAATATGAGGGTGTCGGGCACACCCCTAGATACCTCATTTTGGCAATGTAGTATTTCGGTGTTTTATGCTTGCCAATGCGGTGTTTCTAGGGTATCCTGTAGGCCTTATGTAAAATGACCCCACGGGGTGGCGGAAACCCTCAGCAAAACGAAAAAGCAACGACGGTTCATTGACACCGTCTGAAATAAGCCAAACTATTAGCTAGCTTTGTTTGAAATTTATTTGAAACTTTATTCAAAAACACAGGGGTGTCTAAGACACCCTGTAGTCTAGGGTGTGCCTGCCACTGTGTGGGGTACATAAGTTCCAAGTGGTGGGGACATTATAACGTGAATCCCGCATTATTCCGTGGAGCTTCAGAACTATCCCCTCTCACCCATTAATTTATAGTCGACAAGTTGGCTATGTGCCAACTTGTCGATTTTGTCCCAGAACCCCCATTTTCATACTACTAGACTATTTATTAAAGAAATAGACGGTAAAACTGCGTTTCAATAAGCTAAACTACCCTTGTTCTGTCTACTAACTCGCTAATGAATTCAACTACACATCTGGCACAAATTTCAATGGAGCTGCCAACTACTTCTAGAAATATTGTTCGCAAACCGTGGGATTATATGTTGAGAATTGTTATATATTTCCTTGCATATTGCAAATATTGATCTTAATAATCTCACTTTAAATAGACAGCCATGCAAAGATTAAATGAGGTTTATAACTCAACAATCTCAGCATCTCAACGGTCTGGATTTGATCCCGATTTCGCGATTCTACTTACCGCAATGACCCAAAATCTTACTATTTTATTACATGTAACACCGAAATTATCGGTCCTACCTTATTGATTTTTTAAAAACCGAAATTATCGGTCCTACCTTATTGATTTTTTAACACCGAAATTATCGGTCCTACCTTATTGATTTTTTAACACCGAAATTATCGGTCCTACCTTAATGATTTTTGCACTCCAATGATATCTTAGACAATAAACCTAGTTAGCATACAATCTATTTATACTTAGCCAAGCTACCATATTGGTTCAGTTATTTTGTGATGTGAAACGTGGACATCATATGCTGCTTGGATTGACATTTGTTCTATTTTCAAGGGTATCTATTATAGAATCAATGTAACTTTTAAATTTTATGGCCAATCTTTTTTAATACTTTTACGGTCAACCAAAGACAATCTCGAGCGTTAGCTGGTTTAGTGGTTTCTTCTGGAATACGCTCATGGACTACTGGAATATAGTGTTTTTGAGAGCAAACGCCTATCACTATTACTAGTTGGGATGTGGCGTAATTATTGCGGAGGGTTTACCAAGTACTTTTTAAGACCACGTTTAGCGTTCCCTAACACTGAAACAAAAATATAAAAAAAAATTTTCACAGTGAAAATGTCATCATTTGTAAACATATAAGTTTAACTAGGTTTTGCCTTTTGCTATCGAATAGTATATTAGTTATATCAGAAATGGAAACTGTGTCAACAATTATATTGTAGCTCGATGACCAAGCGATCGGGACATGGTAGTGACCCGGCCATTGTAGTAAAAGATGACATGGTGATTTTCCAAAGCAGCCAATACATAAAAATTCCGCGAATCCGTAAAAACAAGTGTTCCGAAAAACCGTTTAGTATTACTGTTTGGCAAATGGCTATTTAGGCGTGTTGAAAGAACGTTTTCTGTAGCGTCTTAGCCAGAGTCTACAATACTGGACAAAAGTAAGTATCAAGGTGACATGTAAGCCAAAGCCGTGCGTGTGTATCGATACCTGCGTGCCAGGTCTTATAACAGTTCAAATATTGATTCTCCAGATTGCGTGTGCACCAGAGCGGGCAAATCTCCGGGAAGTTGGTACGTGCACAATTCCACATTATCAACAGAACTTGAACGAAATAATCGCGAATGTTTATGCTCTCTTAAACTCACGTGGTTACGTTTAGTGAGCGACGTACCAAAAGCTGGGTCTGGTTCTATTTAACACTCGATATTATCAGAAGATTTCCGACGATGGCCGTTTCTTAATTCCATTTTTTGAGCAGTGAGCGATGTTATTGAAATTACTAAATAAATTGTTCCTTTAATTATGCGGTATTCAAAAAAAGTTGGCGGTTTGTCGTTAGTAGGCGCTATCTAAAAGACATTTTAATAAGTATCCGCCCAAAAAACTAAGCGATCTGTTGACTCAGTGCAGTAGCAAACGTCCAAACGAAATAGACGTTAAGTTATACAAACACTGCTATGTACGATTGTACGTTGCTGTTTACGTTGCAACGCCCAGAATGCAGCTCCTAACTGTTCTATTTACCGTCCCTCCTTCCGATCTGCTTCATACTACGAATTTGAATAAATATTCTTCGGTTTTTAATTTTCGCAGTGTATCTGCAGGAGAGCCGAGCAGACAAACGAAAAGGCAAAAGACTGTGTTTTGTTATGGTAAGTACAGATTAGATGAGAGCAGAGGTGTGCGCGTGCTAAAATTATTGAGCCCGGGGGTACCCGCGTAGATCAAAGAGCTGTCCACCGCCACTAGGCCCGTACCCGCAATCTCAATACGTTTTTTCAGCACCATGAGGCCCGCAAGGTATTGAAACATTAATGGCTCAACGAATTTATCGCTTTGCGTTTTAAAGCCATTCTAATCTTCTTAACTTTGATAGTCTTTATTGATTATTGGTAATCTGGCGGTCATATAAGTGTTGAGGCTTGGGTTAAATTGCAGGCTTAATATATGTAGAACGGTATAATAGCGTATAACGTCACGCCCCCAACTTGATATTGGCCTTAACATTTATGTACGTACCCCAAAAACATAGGCAACTATGGAATTCTGAAAAAAAAGACATGTACAGGTACAAAATGTGCTACAATAAATCATTCGTTGGTACAAACAACATAGTCTTGCACCTTTTAAATATCAACCTGAAAGCCTTTGGCACATTTGAAATACCAATAGGGAAGGAAAATCATGAACTGCATTTATGGAGCACATCAGTCGGGAAACTCTGTGGCTCGGTTATGCAAAATGACATGCCCATGCCAGATTGCCAAAATGAGATTTCTCTACGTTGGTCGCCACCCACTCGCCCCCAATAAAAATAAATTTGACACTATGGCATGGTGGTCCGCCGGAATGTATGATTTTAACGTACATTACCCGCATAATACGGTTAGACTTGAATAATAATACCAAAACCAATATAAATTTAATTTATGCGTTCACGTTATAGTGTCTCCAACGTTTGGAACTTATGTACCCCACACAGTGTCAGGCACAGTGTCGACAATACGCTATCATAGACACCGCCATGTTTTTATATTAAGGGTGGTAGTTAGCTAGTGGTATTGCCATTTTTCGACGATGTCAAGCACACTGCGTCTTCTT